>CAUYRT010047325.1:0-47894 GCA_963574885.1 Lepilemur ruficaudatus
GTCCCAGCTACTCGGGAGGCTGAGGCAGGAGGATTGCTTGAGCCCAGGAGTTTGAGGTTGCTGTGAGCTAGGCCGATGCCACGGCACTCTAGCCTGGGCAATAGAGTGAGACTCTGTCTCAAAAAAAAAAAAAAAAAAAAGCAAAAACCAACATGGCCTGGGGACAATTTCCCCACAGGATGAGAGAAGATCTAGGGCCCAGAATTTTATATCAGTTGTCCTTTATTAATGCAAGAGATCTCTGGGGTTCAACTAGAAGGTAGATCACAAAGCACTCCTTCCCTGGGCAAGTCACCTGGTATCTCTGAGCCTATTTGCCTGTGAAATGAAGGTATTGGCTTAGGGAGTTTTTCAGTTTGAAATGGTCCAGTTGTCCCTCCCCCACTCCAAGGCATTAACTCTCTCCTGTGGTTTCCTCCTAGGGATCTAGAGGTGAAAGGGGCGACTTGGGTCCCAAAGGAGAAAAGGTAATGGCCACTCCACAGAAATGATAAACTTCACTGGAGTGGCAGCCTCCACCCCCACCTGTGGACTGATGATGGACTGACAGGCCTCCATCTTGAAAGGGGCCAGCCAAGCTTGTCCACGCCCTTTCAGGTGTTATTTCAGAGGTGATCACATTGTTTGTTGCTCTTTTCACAGGGCTTCCCAGGGTTTCCTGGAATGTTGGGACAGAAAGTAAGTACCTAGAAGTTAGACCTCAGTAAAAAAATCACGTCCTCCAAAGTACAACAAAGAGTTCTGCCTCTTTGTCCATCAGGCAGGAAAAGTGGGTTTAACCGTGGAAGTGGAAGGTTCTGCCTTAAAGTGGGGAGCAAGTTGCCTTACACATTGGGGACAGGGTGGCAGGATGGTCTGAGGCCTTCCTCCAATTCAGTGAGAGGGAAAGGACAACCTATCTGAGTAGAGAGAGGCCCTTCTTTGCTTTTCCTGCCTCTCAGAGGGCTGCGGTAATGTTCGAACTCAGAAACCTCTCTGACAAAGCACTCCGATTTGAGCTACAAGGATCAAGGCCCCTGCACAGGTGTCTTTGGTTTGATGTCATTGCTGCCTAAACGCTTAATGCAGTCCTTCAACGGTGATACACGTCCTGCCAGAGAGACACAGAAGTATTTACATAGTTAAATATTTAGTGGATATCTTGCTTGGGAAAAGGCTTAATAAAGAAAGGAATCTGTTTCGGGTAGCTTGAAGGAAAAAATATTCTATAAATAACAATAGAGTGGTGTGCAGATTTGACAAAAGTTGTGAAGGTGGCCATTAACCAAGAATTTTTTTGGAAAATTTTACTTAGGGATAGGGTCTAGGGAAGAAGAATCAGGGTGGGTGAGGGGGGTATCAGAGAATAAAGAGAGAAAAATGCAAAAATGACCATTTAGAACAGCTCCTGACCGGGCGCAATGGCTCATGTCTGTAATCCCAGCAAGGCAGGAGGATCTCTTGAGGCCAGGAGTTGGAGACCAGCCTGAACAACACAGCATGACCCTGTCTCTACAAAAATTTAAAAATTAGCTGGGTATGGTAGCACATATCTGTAGTCTCAGCTACTTGGAAGGCTGAGGCAGGAGGATCACTTAAGCACAGAAGTTCGAAGTCACAGTGAGCTATGATTGCATCACTGTATTCCAGCCTGGACAACAGAGCAAGACCCTATCTCTAAAAAAAAGAAGAATAAAAAAAGAAAAGAACACCTTCTAAGCTAACATCATGGTGTTGGTTGCTTATGCTGTAAGGTATTGACATTGGAAATTGTTATTTAAAACCTAGGTCTCAGACCAGGATATTCTTCAAACATACAAATAGGATTCCTTCTGAGTATCTTTAATATTTTAAGTTCAGGTTAAAGTTTTATTTTCCAAGGCCAGGCATAGTGGCTCACACCTGTAATCCTAGCACTCTAGGAGGTCGAGGCAGGCAGATCATTTGAGCTCAGGAGTTCGAGAACAACCTGAGCAAGAGCGAGACCCCGTCTCTACTAAAAAAATAGAAAGAAATTAATTGGACAACTAAAAAATACGTATATAAAAAAAATTAGCCGGGCATGGTGGCGCATGCCTGTAGTCCCAGCTACTCGGGAGGCTGAAGCAGGAGGATTGCTTAAGCCCAGGAGTTTGAGGTTACTGTGAGCTAGGCCTATGCCACAGTACTCTAGCCCGGGCAACAGAATGAGACTCTGTTTCAAAAAAAAAAAAAAATTTATTTTCCAAACTTAAATAAACATTCTTATCTGAACTTATCCAGTCAGCAGTACATGTTTAAATACTTTCAATCATCATACATTAATTTATTATGATTTATCACTACCTTAGGCTGTCAGAAACTGTTCTTGCTACCCTTGTTAGGGTATTGGATTAAAAAATAGAATAATTATATAAGCAAATTAAGGAAGCTTTAAAAGAGAAAAAATAATTTTATTTTTAAATATTTTTTCATTTTAGTACTTTTTATGAAAGTTGAACATAAGATAATTTTATCCCTGCATCTTCTCAGTTGTTTCTTCCTTGTACTTGCCTTTTTCCTTTCCTACTTGGCAATCTAGCTTTCTGTTCAAGGATCTTTTTGCAGTCTTTGTCCAGTTTAAGCCTAGTAATAACCACCTTGCTGGGGCAAATGCCCACATGGACAGTTGTGCCGTTAGCCTTTTCCCACTGCACCCGTTCAGTGTAGATGACACATTTCTTCCTGTAAACCTGGACTACTCTGCCAATTTGCTGACCTTTATAGTGTCCCCAAATCACCTGAACTTCATCATCCTTTCAGATGGGCATGGATCGAACATTGTACTTCTGTCTGAGCTCTTTGGAAAGAAGTGAAGACATAATCTTCCTGCGAATGTGGGAAGGTGCATTGAAATGCCTTTTGTGGTTCTTGCTTCGGTCAGAAATCACAAAGGAATTGAACTTCATTTTGGCCTCTGCTGCTTTGGAGATGGCCGCAAAAGGGAAGAGAGATACAGTATTTTTAAATATTTAAAATAAAATTAATTCAGTAAAACAGTGAACATCAAAGAATAATAAATTACTGTAAAATTAAGTATGACAGCTTCTCTGGCCTCCGCACCATTTCTAGACTTGCCATCTAAAGAGTTTTCTTCCCCTTTCATGGCAGGCTGTTTTAAGACAGAGTTGATATGATAACCGTAATTATGTTTTAGGAGAGAAATTAGATCAAGAAATTACTGGCTGTTTCCAGCTGATGTAGAAAAGGGCCATACTTCCATCTAAAAATCTCTTAAAGAAATGTATGATGCTTGTGCTGCTGTTTTCTCCCAGGCAAACAAGGCATCCCCTGAGCCCCTCTAAACAGCCAAGGGAAAATTCACAAACATCTCCATGGTCACGTAGAAACCACCCTGTCCTCTCACATTCTCTCACTGCCTAGAATGCTGAAGGATGCATGAGTTGGAAAGAAATCATAGATTTAAGGACAATTCTTGGTGAGGCAAGACACTGGTGGCTTGGGTAGGGACAAATTCATTACATTGGCTGAGCTGACAGGTAATTTCAGAGCTGTATGCTTGATCCTTTCTGTATACTGGTGTTCCCTGGACTTTTCCATTGTGTCTAACCTCCTCTGACCCCCACGTGGAAAGGTGCCTGGGTGTTTATTGTTCTCTCTGAGTGGCTGGGCAGCTCCTCACGGGCACTGGCTGCTGACTAACAGAAACGCTCATGGTTGCAATTGCTAAACTTATCTTATTGGTAGTGCTTTCTGGGCTGTCGGGGATTATTGGAGATAGGAATGATGCTCCCTGTGGATTCATGACTCAAAGAAACAGTAAGTGGGGCTGGAATCCTAGAAGAACATGTATAATAGAAGAACGAGAGAAACTGAGATGGAGGAATGGCATTTGTGAAAGATCGTCTTAAACTATGAAATCCTGTAGTTAGCGCATTTGGTTCTGAAAGTTCAACAGAGGCTTATCAAACAGGAATATTGTTTACATAGTTTTCCATGCCTTTTTCAATAATTATATTGAATATTTGAACATATCTTTGAAACATCTCTCCCCACAAAAACAGTTTTCATCTAAATCAAATAGAAGTGAGCTGGAACTCAAACCAACGTTTACTAAAGACTGGGGAGATAGATAATCCCAAGTAAAGGCCATTAAATGAGCAGAAACTTCCCAAAGATGATAGTTGGCAAAACTGTGTCCAATCACTCAAAAACCTTTAAATTTGAATTTGTGCTAAAAACAAAATATAAAGCACAACATAAAATTTCAACTAGAAGGAAAAGTGTTTCCCCCAGATAGCTGTAGTGTTACAGACACACATGTGACTGCATTGCACAAGCCTCCCACTCTCCCACTTTGGCTATTCTGGATGATGGTTTGTCTCTCTGCTATTTGGCCACCAAAGTGTGTGCTGCCCCACAGCTGTCTCTGTCAGATAATAAATAACACACCCAGGGTTACCTTCTTTCTTCCTCTTTCTTAAAAGATGTGTTTGCCTTTCTCATGACTTCACTTCCCAGTCTCCCAGGGCAGCCCAGTTGGGGAAGCTTTGGAAAGATCTAGTAGCCAATGACTGGATAGACCTGTGTAAGTGTGCCTGTTCCACGTGTCCTAATTCCCCTCTTGCTTCTCTATCTTCTCTCCAGGGTGAAATGGGTCCAAAGGGTGAGCCTGGGATAGCAGGACACCGAGGACCCACGGGAAGACCAGGAAAACGAGGCAAGCAGGTAAGGATCCCAGAACCTCCTTACCTGGGGGCACGGGCAGCAGCAGATGGGTGGGGCCAGTCAGAGCTAATCCATAGACCCAGACACCAGCGTCCTCTGGGCTGCTGGACAGATCCAGCATCACTTCCAGAGGCTGCTGGCATCTCTAGGCTAGCCATAGTTTGAGGTAGATTGGATGGGATGCTTCCTTAAGACTGTGCCCAAGGCCAGATGCAAGAGTGGATAAGAACAAGTCTATCTTAACTCAAGCATCTAGGAATGGAAGCCAGATGTGGTCATTTACCCAGAAAATCTACTTTTTGCCTCGATGTCCCAGGCACAAATGGGGGATTGAAGAAGAGCCCAGATAGTTCCCTGCTGTTAAAGTGTCTTCTGGGTCTCAACAGCAGAGTGGTTTTTTTCCCCACTCAGGCACCCAATTTATAAGTGACCCTTTCTATTGGATTTATTAAGGGTTTAGGGAAATTGTTCATTCTGAGCTCCTGCTGGTCAGCAGGCTCTTGTGTTAAGCCTTATGATGTGATAGGGAGAGGAGAGAGGAAGATGCATTTGCCTTGGCTGGCTTGAGGGCTGTCTTGGATGCCTCCGAGAAATGTCTGGTCTTTTCTCCAATGAACAGGCACTCCTGAGAGAAGATGTGTCCCTTTACTTTTTTAGTTGTCAATTTGTTGGCTTTTTACCTCCCTTCCCATTATAAATGTAATATACAATCATCACATTATTATAAATGTAATATATAATCATCACCATTATAAATGTAATATACAATCCAAATTCCACAGGAACTTGGAAAATTCAGAATTATAGGGGGGAAATCATCTAAAGACCTAATATCCAGGCATAACCACTGTTGGTGGTTATGGTGTCATTTTGGTATATTTCCTTCCAGTATTATTTCTTTTATACCTTCTAGTTGTTTGGGGTTTTTTTTTTTTTACATGCATTATATTATTATTGTATCCTAAATTTTTAAATTAATACCATAATATGCACATTTTTGCTTATTACTGCAAGACATTAATTAAGAATTTTTAAACATCTTTTTTAAATGTCTGCATCTCATTTTAGTAAATGAGTAAATTGCTTGGACAAGAGAGGCCTAACCAAATTATATATAATACTAAGAGGTGAACTTCTTTGTATGCAAAGCTTTTTCCATTGTTTTAGTTATTTCCTTAGGCTAGATCTGTGGTCCTCAAACTCTATCTTACATCAGAATCACCTGGAGGGTTGATTAACTACAGATGTACAGATTTCCCACACCTGGTGCAATGGCTGTAGTTCCAGGTGTGCATCTCATTGTCCCAATGACTGATATAGTTGCCCTAGAATGGGCCTTCAGCATGGTGTTTTCAAAAGCTGTTCATGTGATTCTAATGTGTAGTCAGGGTTCAGAACCATGGTAACATGGCAAAGCCAACTCTGGTCTTTTCCATGTAAATGTAGAAATTACACAGGCTCCAACCTGGATAATTCAGACTGCACACTAACTTTTGAAGTCATAATATTCCAGTCCAGTTTTCAAATTTTTACAATAGGTAGCATGGTCATGCCTTCACAATGACACCACAGATAGCAACTTCCTTAAAACTAGGCTCATAGGCAGGGCATGGTGGCTCGTGCCCATAATCCTAGCACTCTGGGAGGCCAAGGTGGGAGGATCCCTCAAGGTCAGGAGTTCGAAACCAGCCTGAGCAAGAGTGAGACCTCTGTCTCTACTAAAAATAGAAAGAAATTAATTGGCCAACTAAAAATATATATAGAAAAAATTAGCCAGGCATGGTGGCGCATGCCTGTAGTCCCAGCCACTTGGGAGGCTGAGGCAGAAGGATTGCTTGAGCCCAGGAGTTTGAGGTTGCTGTGAGCCAGGCTGACGCCATGGCACTCACTCTACAGCCCGGGCAACAGAGTGAGACTCTGTCTCAAAAATATAAATAAATAAATAAATAAATAAATAAAAACTAGGCTCAGAAAAAGAAGGAAAAAAATGGGGCAGGGGAGAATCTTTTCTTTATCACTTTCTCCCCTGCTGATGACTTCCATCGAGAATATTTTATGCTTGGGGTTCAAAAAACCTATTAGGTTCTGTCCTCTAGTTCTTTTTTTGTGCAGTGTTTGTCTTTTTCTGGTGACAGTCAAAGCCAAAAAGTCTATTTCGTGACCCTGCTGACATTGATTCAGTGGCAGTAATCTTAAAACCTACAGGAAAACCACACCTGGGAGCTCAGAGAAGTTGGGAAAGTGAGCTCAAGCTTTCTACAAGATGTTACATAAACAACTTAACTGTGCTCCAAACCCTCAGTGTCTTTCCAGCCACTCTGTGGAATAGCCGTCTGACTAGAAGAGACAGCTCATTGAGTGGCTAGCCTTGGAAGCCGGCCTTGGTACTTTCTTTTTATCATGAATTAATTTCCTAGTGTAGAGTCTTATATACCCAGTGTTTGTTAGGCCAGTGGTGCTGAGTTTCTGGAGGTTGTTGTAAGTCAATCTGAACCCAGGAATCAGAAATCCAGAAGGGATTTCAGAATAGAATTTTCTAGCCAGAAGGATTTTAGAGGCCACTTAATCCAATCTCCTCAGTTTATTCACAAGGAGGCTGAGGCCCAGGGAGGTGGAGTTGATTGCCCAAGACCCCTCAGCTAAGCCAGCTTCAAAGCCAGGGCAAGAAGTCAGAGAGTCGAGCCCAGCTTTTCCCCACATCACTTCTCTCAATCGCCTTCATGCTTGAGAACTTGCCTTTGGGCAGGCCCAGGAAAGCAGCTGCGGACTTTACTATAAAACCTTCAGTTCACGGAGACAAAGCAACTTCCTTAAGAGAGACCACCCAACTTCTTGAAAAATAAGGAGTAAAGAATGCCCTTCCTGGAAAGACATGGCTCATTCTGAGCAGATAACCGAGAAGCGGAATATTCCGTTACTGCTGGTGTTAGAATTAAGGAGCATTTCCAGCTCCTTCCAGCTTTGGCACTTCCTGTGCTCAGAGCCAGCTGACATGGCTGTTAGAAAAACAAGCCTTAACTGTGGCTATATTAAGATGGTGTGACTTCCTTTGCCATTCTGGGACCCATCTTGGTTACTGCATGGAATGCTTCAGCTTGGGCTAAGGCTTAAGAACTCCCTCCATAAGGATGGAATTGGAAATAAAGGCTGACCTCATGGGTCCCGGATCCCGTATTAAGAGTTTAAGAGCTCCTTGGACATTGCCAAGAGGGCCCCCAGGGCAATGTTGACAAGGTGGCAGGTCACGTGTCATCATTGTGACTGGAAAGAAGTCGCCCGCATGCCTGCTTCCCAGACTTGGGGAAGATTATGTTTCATCAGGTGGGCCAGCCTGCCAAGGCACAAGTGTAGTAAGGAGAGCCAGGCCAAAGATGTCAGTATCAATCACTGCCCTGATTAGGTCTGGGGGAAGAGCCCACAGCATGTGCCAACCTGGTTTTCTGGGGTCTCTCCTAAAGGCAGCCTGGAGGGGGAACCGAGAGCCTGATCTGTGCTCTTGAAGGCCCCAGAGTAGGTAGCAAAGAGGACACTCCATGTGGAATGGCTGTAGCCACAGATGTCCTTTTCTTTAAGAAAGCAGGGCTTCTTCAGGATTTTTCTTTTGAGAGACAGGGTCTTGCCCTTTTGCCCAAGCTGGAGTATAGTGCAGTGGCATGATCATAGCTCACAGCAACCTCAAACTCCTGGACTCAAACAATCCTCTTGCCTCAGCCTCCTAAGTAGCTGGGACTATAGGTACGTGCCACCGCACTTGGCTAATTTTGTATTTTTTTGTAGAGATAGGGTCTCGCTATGTTGCTCAGGCTTGTCAGGAGCTCCTGGCCTCAAGCCATCCTCCTGTTTTGGCCTCTCAAAGTGCTAGGCTTATAAGCGTCAACCACCATACCTGGCCAGGGCTTCTTTAACTGTGTGAAACAGATGAAACGAGGCTGGTTGCTGCAACAATTGGCTTGCCCCACATAGCCCTTTGTTCTGGGCAAACATTTTCATCTTTGAGATCTTTGTTAGTCTCTCAACAAACCTATGTGGGTGTATATTTACTATTTTGCAGATGACAAAACTGAAGCACGGAGCAATGACAAGAGTTATCTAGGGTCTCATAGTCAAAGTGAAAATTCTACATTTACAGATCAGAAAAGTTGCCTCCCCTCTGTTTTCAGTGTTTCTCTTCTCCCTCATTTCATCTGGGGAAGGGAGGTGAGCAAGACAGATTCAAGCCCACAGGGAGCTTATGCCTGGGGGGGGCAGGGTGGGAAATCATGAAATCACCACACAGATAATCTATAGGCTCTGACCTGGGATAAATGCCATGAAGGAAAAGCGCCAAGGTATGAAAGCCCATGGTGGGGAGAACTGACTTGGTCTGAGAAGGCCCAGGAAGGCTTTGCCACAGGGACATTTGAACTAAGAGTCAGAGGGCAGGTGGCAGTTAACTAAGCAGAGGGGAGGGGGACAAGTTTGGGGCAGAGAGAAAGATGTTGAGAAGGGGGGTGACAGGCATAGTGCTCTTGGAGACCAAAAAGACCAAAATGAGGCCAGAAAGCCTCGCCATGCAGGGCATCATAGACTGAAGTAAGGAGTGAGATCTTTATCCTAAGAGCAACAGGAAGCCATTGAATGGGAACAGCTCTCTTGGTGAATAAAAGTGGTCCTGTCGAGCAGGCAGAGGCCTGAGTTCTAGGCCCAACTCTGCCACCTCCATGGTAGGTAACTCACATTAATTGCTGCTCTTTTCAGAGCCTCAGTTTCCTCATCTGCCCAGGGCAGGGCATGGATTGGATTGATTCCTTTCAGCTGTCATGTGTCATATTTCTAAGACAGAGCAAGAACTAAGGTCTGCAAACTTGTAACCATCACTATGTTGAATGTCACTTGCCCTGAGCTTTTTAGGAGCTTGGTGGTCAAGACCTCTGGGGCTGCATCCTGCCCTGGGCTCTTCCCCCTAAGCACAAGGTGGTCCCCAATTTAGAGACAAATTGGGGAAGGAAGTTTGCTGTATCATGCCATCATAACGGGTTCTGCCCTTCTCTCCATCAGGGACAGAAGGGAGATAGTGGAGTTACGGGCCCACCCGGCAAGCCTGGGCCTTCTGGTCAACCTGGCCGCCCGGGCCTCCCGGGCCCCCCGGGCCCCCCATCTGCAGGTAAGAGCTGCCCTGCTTCACTTGATCCCGCATCACACTCTCGGCCAGCTTCTGCAGGGAGGGCACAAGGAGACGCCGGCAGAGCTCTGCCCTGTGTTTCAAGTTTTTAGAAACTGCCAGAGGCATTTTAATTAATTAGTCTGTTTAATTAATCCTTATAATTTCTCTACAATTTAGCTCATTTAACTTTTATACAAGAGAGGTAAATGCTGTTCTGGATTTGTTTTAGCATTTTGGAAAACAAACAGAAAAGAAAAAGAAAAAATGGCATCGATGATGTCATTTATACTTTAAGTGAAAAATGACAGGCACATATTTAACCAACTAACACCTTTTTCTAGAAAAACATGTTTCATGGCTCCAAACAATTCTCTTAAATGTAGAAGTAAAGATGACGTTTGCAGATTTTTCTATCTTACAATGTTATGAAAGAGTCCTTATTTGTTTGCATTGAATATAGAAAAAAATACCTTAAAAAATAAAAAACCTTCTGTAGAAGAGTGCATAGGTACACTGCTACCTTGTTTTAGCTTGTTTGGTTGGATTAGGAAAGCCCTTTATCTTGTTCCCGTGTGAGTTCGTCGCGAGGCCTTTCTCAGTGTAGCCTCTGTATAAAGACAGCATATCTAGGTCCAAGACGACTGTCTGCTGACTGTGCAAGATTTTCCGTCCTCAGTTGTATAAAAGGAATCACTTTTTATTTCAACTTTTTTAAGGAAATGAAGAAATTTTAAAATTCCGTAGTGCACTTTTCCCCCCATGCTTATGAGACTATATTTTCAGCGGCATTACAGGATGGGCAAGAAATGTCATATTTTGTTTAAACAAAATTAAAGCTGACTCTGAGACTGCAACCTCCCAGGATGGCAGGAAAATTCAATGTCAGGCATTATCGGGGTTCTCACCACTCCTCCAACTGCTGCAAAAGGGTTGGACAAAGATCCTGGTGAATTATGACAGAAAAATGTCAGGGAAGGTCCCTCTAGCGTTTGTTCTACTCTGTTGAGATACTTGGTGTCCTCATGCCGTGAGTGGTTATCGGAATACTTCCAAGGCTAGGGATCTTGGTCCCTACAGTTCAGCTTCCCAAGGAGCACCCATTCTTTCTAAGACCTTGTCTCTCCCTCATGATACGAGGGTCCTTATCCTCCCCATGTCTAGGGAAATCTCTCCTCTTCCACCCTCCAGCCCCCTCTCTCCCCATCCTCCTCATATGCCAGCCCCCAATTAGGAGCTTTGCCCTCCTGAGAACAGAAGGCAGAAGGGCAAGTTTGTCTTCACATAGTACCTGCTTCTAGCAAGGACAAGAAAGCACAGAGTCTCACTACATTTTTGAAATTGGGAGAGGAGGAAATACTGGGAAAAGTAACATCAATTAGTTTGGTAATAACTTATCCTGCCACACCCTCCATGTTATTAAGGGAACTATATTTGAGATGCAGCCTTGGCCACATGTCCACGCTCCATAATCCGTTTCTGTGTGTTGCCTGGATGACCTCGGTGGGGTCCTTTCAACTAGTCCTCGTCCTCGTTGGTTCTGTCATACATAAAATCCCTCTGAAGCACCATGACCGTGAGCTGCCAACACCAGAGACTGAGCACATGGTCTGAAGCCTGGGTTTTGCCTTCGGAAGGGACTCTTTTGGGCCATTGAGGTGCTTAGGTGCTCAAGAAACTGAGTAGTTGTCCAGGGTCCTGGGGCAGGGGGATGCATAGAGAGGTTCTTTGCAGACTGAGGCGTTAATGGTCTCACTGTGTTTATCTACTAGAAAGGCCAGCCCTCATCTGACTAGAATTCTGCTTCCCTCCTGGGGCCTGGGACATGAGAAGGGCAGGGCTCAGAGCTGTCAGCAGCTCCTGAGGTGCCCACTATTGGGTCTTGTCTGTCTTTGGTGTATTGCAATCCTACCCTTTTAGCAGTCCCAGGAGAGTCCTAGTTTCTCTCCCTGGCCTTCCAGCTCCTTCTCTTCTGCCCAGTATGCCCACCTCCCTTTCGCCTCTAACACCCCATCCTCTCTCTGCCAGATCCCGGCCTCACTGCCCTCTGCCCTTCAGTGGACACCCTGCTCTCTGCCGAGCTGTAGCCTACTCCTATGCTCTCTCTGGGTCCACATGGCTGACATGGCACTCCTGTCACCCTCTGTCCACCCAACAAAAGCATGTGCCTCCTTCAAGGCCCTCTCACCAATAAGGCCTTCCTTGGCCCCTAAGAGGGTAGGTCTCCCTCCCTGAACCCAGGTTGCACACTGCCGTTATGTTCCCTCCACTGGTTACTGCTTTCTGCAGAGGTGTTTCCTCTTCCTGCTGGGCAGCAAGTTCCTTAAGGGCAGGCTCAGTGTCTGAGTCAGCTGCATATCCCCCATGGCGCCTGATAGTGGGGTGGGCAGGGCTGGCCCCTGCAGGTGCTCCTGGTCCTTCTCCTTATAGCTTGGCATAGGATATTGGCAAACCCCAGCTTCTCCCACTTGCTCTGGGGTGGTGGCTCCGGAGGAGTTGTTGGGTTATAGCCAGCAGCCAGGCAGGGTGTGGGCCACCTCTTTGGACTAATGTTCCCTCCCTATGCCTTCCTTTGAGTCACTTCCTTTCTAAGAAGCCTTCCAGAGTGAGGAGGGCTGAAGAGGGAAAAGAGGAAAAATGGGGCAATAATCCTGCCGTTTGGAAAAATGTTGGAGGTGTAGGAAGAGAAGGGGAAGAAGGAGTTTAAAAGAGACATCTCTGTGCCTGGGACCAGTCAGATAATTATCCAAAGTTGGAATAGGTCCCCAAAGCGATTCCTGCTGCTACCTTTGAGAGTCTGATAAAAGTCCTAAACCCACTTTCAGGAAAAAATGTGTGTACCTACACCCAAGATTCTGCACACTATTTCCCAGGGTTCCAGAACCCCTGCCCCAGATCCATCTTGGGATGTCCTTGGGCTCTAGAGACCTCAGGTTAAACTCCCCTGGTCTAGTCCATCCCTCCCTTTCTAGACACAAACCTTGAGCCTCAGAGAGGAGTGACTTCACAAGGTCACAGAGCTGACTGGTGGCCACTCTGGGCCGGGATCAGTCTGTGACTCCTCTGACTCCCCACCCAGCCATGCAACCTCTGGAGATTGTCCAACTGGTTCCTCTGCCTTCTCCCGGATTCCCCTCTCCTGACCTGCTCCACTGAGGCAGCTGATGGAAGGAGGTGCTCCCTGGGCACAGAGGGAGTGCCGGGTGCTCTGGCTGCAGGGCGTGGTGATGAGGCCAGGCCCATGGACGAGCTCCCAGAGGCCGAGGTAGGGAAGTTCAGGTTACTGTGCCCTTCAGTGCAGCCTGGCAGAAAGCAGGGCTAACGGATGCCCGCCAACAGCTGGGAGGAAGCTGCAGGGAAACTGCAGTGGTGGCAGCAGGCTCCCTGCCACGTCCTGTCTGGAGGCCCCCTCGGGTTCTGGTGCCCAGCACTGTGGGACCAGATGGTGCTGGGGGAGGTGGAGCCGGTGGTAGTGTTAATTACCCGAGTTACAGGGAAAGAGGGGCTAGGGGTGGGGAGGGGAAAAAGGCAAAATGCCTTTAGGATGTAATTTGCAATAATCAAATCACAAATTTGGCTGATGCCTTCCTGCACCCAGACGATACATAAGTGAATCAGCGTGGTACCTGGGAATTGCCGGCTTCCTGAGAGCATCAGTATTCTTGGACGTTTGTCTTTTGAACGACACAGTGTTAAGTCAAACATGAATTCAAATCTCAGCCTCACCATTAATTAGCTGGCTAATGCAACAAACTCCGGACTCGCTCTGGGCAACGGTTCTGGAAGAGTTGTTGGGGTCACAGAGCCTTCCGTAAGGCTGCCCCAATGCCACCCTCACGTTCTTGGTTACAGAGCTTTCCCACCACAATTTCCCCAAGTGCTTAATTACCCAGACTATTCCTAGGCTGGTAGAGTGTCTGACTCTCTGGCCTCTTCTGAAAATATCAGAACACAAGACTAGAGCTTTTCCCATAGAATTGTATTTATATTTCTTGTTAGAACAAACAACCATAGCTTGGCGTGAGATGGCAAACCTCCCTGTCCCTCATGCTGTCAGCATTCTGACCTTGGGCACACCTGTCAACCAGCTCAGGAAGGCTCAGGGTGTTGGGGTCTTTCTGTTGGGGTCTCCCCCAGCTACAGCTGTTTCCCTGGGGTGCTGGCCAGATCTCTCCCCTGGGGTCAGTTCATTTCTTACCCTTCTGGGATCTGGGAACTGTGTTCCCATTTCCTGGCTGCCCCAGATGTCATACTTCCTCAATCATAGGTAGTCATACTACCCCATGACTGACTGGTCTCCCAATCCCCCCTTATTTTCCCAGGAGAAGGGGTTTCTTATTTCTCTTTTCATTCCCCATCTTTTCTCCTCTTCCTGCTCCTCCTGTTGGAGGGCTCTTGCTCTAGTGCTTTTCTGCCAGCTGGACTGTGACTTCTAGCTTTTTCCAAAGACTTTTCCTCACCAATTAGTCTGCACTCATTCATTCATTCATTCCATCATCAAATATGTACTATGCCCTTACTATGTGCCAAGCCCTGGGGGGTGAAAGCAGGCACCAGCCCTGCCCTTGTGGAGCTGACATTCTACTAATAGACCGTGATTGAATAAGTTCACAATATATAAAATCACAAACAGAGATAAGTGCTGATGGGGGTATGGTTCAGGAGTAGAGCATTTGACTGCAGAGATAAGTGCTGGAAGGAAAGGGATGGGGAACCATGAAACTGTATCCGAGGTGAACATGAAATGACAGAGTGTGAGGATTCAAAAAGGCTTTCCTCAGGGAAGCAATATTTGAACTCATATCGGAAAATAGTTACGTGGCACCTGGGAAGAAGAGGGATGGAGGATGAAGGGAGGGTGATCTGGTAGGGGAATGGCCTGTGCAAAGATCATTTCGCTAGACCAGCAGTTCTCAGGCCTGGCACACATTGGAATCATCTTGAGAGCTTTTAAAAGTATGGATCCCAGCCAGGCGCAGTGGCTCATGCCTGTAATTCTAGCACTTTGGGAGGATCACTTGAGGCCAGGAGTTCAAGACCAGCTTCAGTGAGAGCAAGACCCTGTCTCTACAAAAAATAGAAAACTTTGCCAAGCGTGGTGGCACACACCTGTAGTCCCAGCTACTTAGGAGGCTGAGGCAGGAGGATCGCTAAAGCCCAGGAGTTTAAGGTTGCAGTGAGCTATGACAATGCCACTGCACTCTAGCTGGAGCAACACAGCAAGACTCTGTCTGGGGAAAAAAAGTATGGTTCCCTTATGCTAAAGTGGCATGCTTAAATAGATAAATTTAATTAATTAATTAATTAAATGAAAGCATGGAGGTCTAGGTTCTAGCCTCTGAAGACGTGATGGAATTGGTCTGGAATGTGGCCTGGGTATCAGGGCCTTTGAATGTCAAGGTGAGAGCTACTACTACCCTAGCAGTTCTCCTACACTGCTAGGGAATAAATTTCCTAACCATGTTTTTTCAGTACATTTGCTGACTTTTCTCAATAGCAGGAGAGAGTAAGTGGGCTGAGCATATACTAACGTTCCATTTTCTTCCTGAAGAAGTAAAAGAAGCCCACACCCAGAAATTCCCCTGTAAAGGTCCCATATATAAGAAAAGCAAAATTAAAAAAACAACAAAAGTTATCAGTCAGCAATGTGTTCATCTGCCAGAAGCCCCCTATTAATAATGGTCTAAACAAATATGGCCAGGCACAGTGGCTCATACCTATAATCCTAGCACTCTGGGAGGCCGCGGTGGGAGGATCGCTTGAGCTCAGAAGGTCGAGACCAGCCTGAGCAAGAGCAAGACCCTATCTCTACTAAAAAATAGAAAAAATTAGCTGGGCATGGTGGTGCATACCTGTAGTCCCAGCTACTTGGGAGTCCAAGGCAGGAGGATGGCTTGAGCCCTGGAGTTTGAGGGTGCTGTGAGCTAGGTTGACACCACGGCACTCTAGCCTGAGCAACAAAGCCAGACTCTATCTCCAAAATAAATAAATAAATAAATAAACAAACAGGCCATTGTTTTTCTCCAAAAAAGAAATGCAGATGTGGACAGTGTTCTGGCTTTGGTTCAGTCTCTAACTGTCACTGTCAGGCCCCTTGTCTTTCCTGTGCGTCGGCTTGTCTTCTCATGCTTGTTACTTCATGGGCACAATATGGTTGCTGCAGCATGAGATATCTTGTCTGTCTTCAAGACAGGAAGGAGCGGGAAGCTATGTCTCCAACCAGCTATTGTTCTTACCATATCTCCTCCACATCTTGGATCAAGAGCATCTCTTTGAACCTCTCCCTCAGGCTTACCTTGAACTGCTATGCACTTGAACCTTTCTGTTGCAAAGGTTGCTCACATCTCCTTCAGCTGTTAGGTTTTCTCTTTCTTAGCTCTAGTAACACAGCAGTCTGTTGCTTCCTAGGACAACTTGTCATGGGACCCAAAGGGGAAAGAGGATTTCCCGGGCCTCCAGGAAGATGTCTCTGTGGACCCCCTGTGAATGTGAATAACCCTTCCTACGGGGAATCCGTGTATGGGCCCAGTTCCCCGCGAGTTCCTGTGGTAAGGCTTTCTGGGAGAAGACTGGGGTGATTATCCATAAGGACCTCCCATCTGATCCTCTTAGGGCTTTGTAAAATCCTTTCAGTAAAATTGATTTTCCTCCCTTACTCTGGGTAGACACTCATTGCAGAAAATTGGAAAATCAAAAGAAGAAAACCAAATTGGCTATTTGGTTGTGGGTCCCCTTTGGGGTATTTTCTTAGTCTTTTTTTAAGAATAATGTATATATGATTGAGATTATATTGCATAAAAATGTTGTACTCTAGGAATCTCAGCTGAAATCCTGCCATGCTTCTACACTCTGTAAACATCATTTTAAACTTGTTATTATAGAAAATTTCAAATCAATATAAAAGCAGAATAAGTAGTGTAATGAACACCTATGTACCCTTCACCCAACTTTAGTAATTATCAACTCATGGCTAGCCTGGTCTCCTTGTTTTCTCTTTATGCCTGCCCACTACTACTGCCCACCCTCCCTGGGATTATTTGGAAGTAAACCCTGGACATCAATTCATCATGAACATCGTCCGAGCTGATGCGTGGCCACCCACCCTCCGTGTGGCTGTGCTTGGAGTAGTGTAACCACTGCCCGTGGTTGGATATTTATAGGGTGCTCCTGAACTTTTCACTAATGTAAATAATCCTGTAATGAACAACTCTGAGCATGATGATTTTGTTAAACATCATTTTTAGAGGCTGAATTACTTGACTGTGTGACATCACCTTTTAATTTAAGTTTTGGGAACATTCAAAATGTTTAAAAACGTTAAAGCACAGTAGATGTTTTAATTTCAAACTCAGACATTAGGCACAGGATTGAGAAGGTGTAGGAACCCGGATCTTCCTCCCCTTCCCACTGTTAACCAGGCCAGCTTTTCCCTGCCCCTGTGAAAGTATCTTCTGGAATCCTCACCAGTGTGTGTTCTGTCAGATTTTTGTGGTAAACAACCAGGAAGAGCTCGAGAGGCTGAACACCCAAAACGCCATTGCCTTCCGCCGAGACCAGAGATCTCTGTACTTCAAGGACAGCCTTGGCTGGCTCCCCATCCAGGTACCCTCAGGCGGGCACCTCAGGACACACCCCACCTCCCCCTGCCCAGGAAAAGGCCACATCCATTACAGGAAGGGAAGGCCACGCAGTCGGGCCTGGCAGAGCTTTCCGCTGTCTGTCTCCATGGAAGGGCTAAGCGTCCTCCTCACACTTTCTGAGCAGCTTCCATGCCCCTCACCCCCAAATAGAAGCTCCTCTCTGAGCCAAGGTTCCAGATGGTCTCCACATTCCTGCATTGCCAGGCTGCCGTCTTGGTCCAACCCAGCATTCCACCCCCCACAGAACTCAGGCGACAGCCTTCCCAGCCCCCCAGGAGGAAGGCAAGGGATGCCGCCCAGCAGTGCCCCCTGGACCCAGAGCGTCTGTCCCCAGTGCTGACGACCTCCTGCCTTGCGGCTGCCCAGGCATGCCATCCTCCAGTTAACACTGTGTGTTTCTTTGGCCAGCTGACCCCTCTCTACCCTGTGGATTACGCTGTAGACCAGCACAGCACCTGTGGGGACGGGGTCCTGCAGCCTGGGGAGGAGTGTGACGACGGTAACAACAATGTGGGTGACGACTGCATCAGTGAGTGAGGCCCAGCCCAGGAGGACCTGAGGCCAGAACAGCCAGTGGGGTGGGGCTTGGGGCAAGCTCTGGACACCAGCTCTGGTGGTTTGGGACCATTCTAGAGCCAGGGAGGGTGTAGCTAGGCTCCCTGTGCCCCCCTGCCCCAATTTCAGGCCAAATGTTAACTCTTCTACCACCCACGCAGGTCAACGGTTGGGGGTGGTGTCGAGCATCCTGCTCCCAGCGAGGCCTTCCTGACCCCCAAGTGTAGCCAGCAGGCCCTCCCAATCCTACTTTGTGGCAAAACCCATGTTTTAGGCACAAGAGACAAAAGTGATGGGGAGTCCCTTTGCATGCAGGAATGAAAGGCAGAGGGAGTGAGGACTGAGGATGGGCTTTTATCGGCAGAGCTCTAGCAGCAGTGCCCTCGGTGAGGGGAGGTTGCCGGCCAGAGCTGCCGTCCTCATGGGAGCTGCCGAGCCAGGCAGGCAGCAGGCACTGGATGTTTGCTTTTTTTTTTTTAAACCAGGTGACGAAAGCAAAAGGTGAGGTGGAAAGCATGGGCCTTAGAGTCAGGACAGAGTTTGAATATAGGCTCTGAGAGCCACCAGCTCGCCCTTCGGCTCAGAGCAGAGGCACACTGCGTGGGTCGGGTGATGGGTGATTTACAGCTCTGAGCCTCACTTGCCTTGGCTGTGAAGTAGGTATGACGTGCTGGCCGCTCAGGTCTTTAGAGAGTCTGAGCTAACACCAGCGTGGGTTGTCTGGATGCAGCAAGGGTTCATCATCCATTCATTGAGGACATTCAGGACTTGTGTTTTCAGCCCCTCCTCTGCAGAGCCAAGCTCGGGCTCAGGGCTGAGTGTGTATGGATGCAAAGTCGTGGTCCTTGCCCTCAAGCAGCTCAGGGGAAGGATGACAGTGCAGAGTGATGAAGGTGTGCCCAAGGGTGGGTACAAGGGAAGATGCTGGACAGTCCCCCAACAACTCCAGGATGGCGACCCCTAGGAGCTGACCTTGCCAGGGGTCCTTTCTGCCGCTGGTGCAAACACTGCCAAGTAGGACAGTCAGACACTGTCACAGTCAGAAGGGTCTCTGTGCCCTGTAAAAACGAGGGTGGGGTTCGTGTTCCAAGACCCTCCCTGTGTGTGAGAACAGAGGTCTTTGCTGAAGATCGTGTAGCTTCCGGGGGACACAGGCTGGGGCCTCAGTGTCCCCTTTCCCTGAAGCTCTCTGTTGACAGACAAGAGCCACCATGCCTCCTCACTGGTGCCTGATACTCAACAGTCTCCTGACCCCACCATGGCCATGGAGGAGGCAGTGTCAATGTCCCAGTTTTGCAGATGAGGACATGGAGGTTCCCCATCCCTCACTAGTGGGTGGCGAGGCTGGGCCGGAGCCTGGGCCTCCTTATTCTTGTTCCATGGCGCATCGGTGTGGGACCCAGGGCCTGAGGGGCAGTCCCCGGATGAGACTGAAACTTAACAGAGGTTGGTTCTCCAAGGGGCACAGTGCTCTGGGTGGATCCTTTGGGCAACATGGTCCTTACAGGCTGAGGCAAGCCTGTCCCACCCCTGTCCCTTCTCAGGCTGTGCTTCCTTGTGTCCCCTCAGGCTGTCACCGGGCCTACTGTGGAGATGGTCACCGGCATGAGGGTGTGGAGGACTGTGACGGCTCTGATTTTGGCCACCTGACGTGCGAGACCTATCTGCCTGGGTAGGGATGACCCCATGTGATATTATGACACCCCTCCCTCCCCCGTCCTTTCCTTCTTTCCTTCACGGCTATTTTGGAGTGCCTCTCACGTTCCTGGTACTTTCTAGACACTGAGGTACAGTGACGAATGACACAACACATGCTCCCTGCCCACCTGGAGCTTCTGCTCAGGAGGAGACAGGCAGTAATCACACACTCACTGTGGCCCCTCAGTCAGCACTGCCTGCGTGCCACTGAGGCTGAGCTGGGGCACCGCAGCCACCGCTCCGACCTGGGCTGAGGGGAGCAGCAGTCTGAGCTCCACTGCTGCTGTGGGATGCGCAGCCCCCGTGCCCCGCGGTGACATTAGCCTCCTGGGCCGTGGGCCTGGGACGGAAGCCAGTGGGGGGCAGAGGAATCAGGGCTTTCAAAGAATCTGTGAGTCTATGTGACCTGGCCACTCTGGAACACTCCTCCCACCCCTGGGGCATGCCTGTGGCTGCAAGTGGGATCACACCCGCTGTAACATCTCATTTTGTTGGCTCATGGCCCCTCTGAGAACATAATCCCTCCAAGAACCTTTCTCTTGGTTATTTCCTAGAATCCTCAATGGGTGTTTGCGTTACTCAGGACAAGTCTTCTGGTGTCCCAGCCTCTTTGTTGACATCTTCCAAGCCAACTGAGGGCCACCGCCCCATGAGGTGCTGCCTCCATGCCCAGCATGTGGCCTTCTGGGCTTGTTCCACATTCTCCCTAATGCTCACAGACCAGAGTTGTATAATATTCTTGGGAAAATGGGGAGGCCGCTTCCTCATAGCCAGTCCATGCCCTGCTCTTCTCTTGGTTCCAGAGTGGATCTGCTGGCCCCTCAGGCCGTTTTTTTTTTTTTGTTTTTTTTGAGACAGGGTCTCACTCTGTGGCCCTGGCTAGAGTGCCGTGGTATCACCATAGTTCACTGCAATCTCCAACTCCTGGGCTCAAGTGATCCTCCTGCCCCAGGCTCTCGAGTAGCTGGGACCACAGGAAAGCACCACCATATTTCTTGAGCTCAGTAGTCACATCTGGCCAGTGGCTGCACAGACATAGAACATTTGCATCAGGATGGTGTGTTCTAAAGGACAGCAGTGGAAACCTTTCAGGCCTTCAGCAAGGGGTGGTTCTCTGGTCCATGTGCTGTTAAGAGCAGGACTGCCAACTCCTTCCACTCAGATCCCTCAGCTGGGGCTCAAGGCAAAACACTCAGAGGCCTGACTCAGCTCCCCCCAGCCCCTCACCCCAAATGAGAAGGAGAAAAGTTTTCATAGAACCCTTGGCCCTTGGTAAGGTGGCAGCAGTGGCGGTTGGCTGAAGTTTGGCCGAGAGTCAGCAGAGGTGGCCTCTCAGGACGTGTCTTTACCTCCCTAGGTCGTATGGAGACCTGCGGTGCACCCAGTACTGCTACATCGACTCCACGCCCTGCCGCTACTTCACATGAGGGCTGCGCGGAGGTGGGCTGCGCCCCACGTCACCAGCAGCAGCGTCCTCACTGTACCAAACTGGCCTTCGCACTGTCCTGGTCCAGTCTCCACCAACCTTTGTGCGACAGAAACAAACTCCTGCTGCTAAGATGTGCTTTTAACTCAGTCTGACTGGAAGAATTTTAGGACCACTGCATCCTGTCTTACTCCAAAGGACCAGAAAACCTTCCACATGCCCAACCTGGGAACTGTCCCCCATCGCTGCCATGCGGCCTAACAGCCGCTACAGTGCCCTTCCTCTTCCAGAAAGTGGCTGACCCGGCTGTGGACTTGGCTTAGCACTGTTAGACACACACAGGCCTCTGGGGCTGTCAGTTTTTTTTCGATCTCTCGTCTGGCGAGTCTGGAGTCCAGGCCTCGTGCCCCTCTGACCCGTGGAGGTCGGCATGCTCGCTGGGGGTGGCCGCCGTCAGGTCTCCCAAGACCTGCGAACCACAAAGCAGGGAAGTGGGCACATTCTCTCGGTGTGGCTCACAGCTTTGGACCCACCAAGAACCCCTCAGCTGGCCACAGCCTGGCCCACACTCAAGTGGATGTGGCGCCCCCCAGGAAGAGACTTAACTGTGAAAAAGGACGGAGAAACCTGCCAGACCCGGGCTGCCCAGCGGAGGCGGAGCTGGGCCGTGCTGCTTGCCACATGAGCAGCCACAGAGCTGCCGCCCCTCTTCTCCACGCTTCCCAGACAGCGGCTCTTGCGCTTTCAGAATCCCTGGCAGCATCTTGACCTCATGGCTCTCTCTGAACTTTGACCTCTGTCTTGCGAATGTCCCTCATGTCCATTTCCCGTCCAGGAGACTCACGGGCACAGAGTGGCCTCCGCAAGTCCACACCTGTGCAGGCTGTTGGTGTTTCCTTGGTCCTTAGGAAGACACCTCCCTGGGTTCCCCCTCCTGGGGCCCTGCTGCTGAGGACAGTCTCCTCGCCCATCTCCTTGCTTCTGCTGACCCCTGGGAGTGCTCTGTGACCCCCTTTTGTGTCTGCGTGTTGGTAGCCTTGGCCTCAGGTCAGCGTGCCTGAGCTCCGCACTCTCTGTGGGATTGTCAGTCCTGCACGTCTGTGAGCTGCCTTTCACCGCGTCTTCCCCGCGTGGGGCCTGGCTTCATTGTGGAAACACATCTCCAGGTGCGGTCCGCCCCCACGGAAGCCCTCACGTGGGATTTGCCCATTTGTTACCAGATGGAAGGACACCCTGGAGTTCTGTCCATAGCTGTTTAATGAGCCTGAGTCTTGGGACGCAGCAGGCAGGAGCTTTGGGCCCAGCAGGCCATCTGCTGGTGGTCTGTTGGGGGACCATTTCTCCCACAGGTGACATCAGCCCGAGTATTTAGGGGCAAGTGCATTGGTTAGTCCGGTTCCCTGAGCCCCCTGCAGGTTCTAGGGAGATGTTGCTTCCCTGCTGCTTCCACCGTCACATTGTGACTTCTGGATGGGAAATCGAGAAATAAAGGTAGTTCATTTCCCCACTGTGGCTCTCTCTTCCTCCGGGCGTGGGGCCCTCAGCATTGCTGGATAGTGAGGGGTCTGAATTCAAGTCTGCTTCACTATCTCTACAGAGGGTTCTAGAATGTGGAAGCACTCCAGCTCCCTCAGAGGGAGGAAACTGAGGTCCAGAGATGTAGTGGGACTTGTCCAAAGTCATGAGGCTCTGTCTTGCTTGCCCAGCCCTGCCCCAGCCTTGCTTTAGGATCTTGTCTAGGATGGAATGGAGATTCGGTAGTGTCCTCGGACCTGACCAAGCAGAGCCCTCTCCTGGCTCCTAACGCTGGAGGGTGCCACACTGGCCCTCCTCTGGCCATGACCCTCCCCACGGGGCAAAGTGTCCATGGGCTTGCACACCCCACTCCTAGACCACGCTCCAGGCACCCAGGAAGTCACAATTCCTGCCCAAGTGGTCCTGAGCCTGCTTCCAGGGCCTGCACAGACCTCTTCCCATGTCTGTCCTCCTGCATGTGACCTGTACACACTCAGGCCTGAGTGGTGGCCAGGGAAAAGCTGTTTGTAGAGATCACAGACAGAGCTTGGATGTGGCTGGGGTATCCACATGGACACACATGAGGCCGCTCTCGGTGTGGGTTGGGCCGGAGGGTGAAACGGAAGGGTCAGGCGGGGAGCTGGGCCTTGCTCTCCTAGCGCTGCCACAGGACTTTGTGGAATCTAAAATTCCAAATTCAAACCTGGCCTTCCGGTCCCTGTGAAAGTGTATTTATTGAGGTAAGCAGACAGAACATGTTCAATTAGTAGTTTTAGCCAGGAGTGGTGGTGCGTGGCTGTAGTCCCAGTTACATGGGAGGCTAGAAGGGGGGATCACTTGAGGCCAGGCTGGCCAGTTTGAGGCCAGCCTGGACAACATAGTGAAACCCTCATCTCTAAAAAAAACAAAACGTGGCCGGGCGCAGTGGCTCACGCCTGTAATCCTAGCACTCTGGGAGGCCGAGGCTGGCGGATTGCTCAAGGTCAGGAGTTCGAAACCAGCCTGAGCAAGAGCGAGACCTCGTCTCTACTATAAATAGAAAGAAATTAATTGGCCAACTAAAAATATATACAAAAAATTAGCCGGGCATGGTGGTGCATGCCTGTAGTCCCAGCTACTTGGGAGGCTGAGGTAGTAGGATCACTTGAGCCCAGGAGTTTGAGGTTGCTGTGAGCTAGGCTGACGCCACGGCACTCACTCTAGCCCGGGCAGCAGAGTGAGACTCTGTCTCAAAAAAAAAAAATAAATAAATAAAAATAAAAATAAAGAAAAAGAAAACCCAAAAAATAAAAATTAGTTTGTTCATTTGATTGTAACGTAAATGTTTAGACATTTGGTATGTGAGTGTCTGTATATGCTCTAGTCTGAAATATTAGGGGTGGGCCTGTCTCCAGCTATTTCAAGAGAGGGTTCTGAAAGGCTCAAGATATGGAAAGATTTGAAGTCATGTGTTTTAATAATACATATAGTAACAGCAATTCTCCCCCTGTGGCATTTTGAAATGCAAAGATGAGAGATTAGGGAAGATGGGTGGCTCCCCAGCCCTCCTCTGAAATGCTAACTCTGTGCTGTAGGTTACAAGGTCCCCATGAACAGAAGTGGCCACGCTGCCTGTAAGAAGGCCAGACGGCCATGAGATAGATATCCAAGAGCTCGTCTGTGCCAGGTAAACGTTTCCTGAGATAATTTGCTGGTCCAGCAGGAGGCGGAGATGCTACAAGGTAGAGGGAAGAACACTGAACTGGGAGTCCGAGTACCTGTGCTCAGACTTGGTTCATTGCTTCTCACAGTCTTGATTTCCTCACCTGAAAGAGCCTTTAGACAAGCGCTGAATTTTCTTCCAACTCTAACAGCTTGTTAGTATGGACTCTGCTCTCCAGCTCTGACAGCACATGCCCTAGGAGTGGTGATGGATTCCCTCAGCTACTGCTGAGGTTGTCACCTGAGTGGCTTAGAGTATGACATCATCTTCCTAGATGCAGTTGGTCACCAAAGGAGGCTCTGCCTGTCCAGATGCTTTTGTTGGCAAGAAACAGAAAACCTAACCTGAATACTACAAGGTGATATTTACTGGCCCATATGACTTAAAAAGTCCACTGGTGGGGTAGAGATCAGGCATGGCTCAATCAAGACCCCCACTCCATTTCTCTGCTCTCCTCTCAGCTAGCAAGTCTTGCTATGGCCTCCTTGGCCTGTTTTAGGTCACATGCCTATTCCTGAACCAGTTCCTATTTATCAGGAGAATGGCACCTGCTGATTGAATTAGAGCTGGGTTCCTGAACCCGTGGTGACAAAGGTTATACGATTACTCTTAGCCTATCCCCTGGGGTTTCTCCAGAAGCCCACAGGATACGTGGGGAAGGGGTGGCTACTGGACTGAATATGGGAGAGCAAGAACAGGGAGAATGGGTGCCGGGCACACACAGTGTCCATGACAGTGGTTGTCTCTCTGGTTTTCCTTCTCCTTTCGGCAGGAATTGGTACTGAGCACTTGGGGCAAATATTTGGGAAAACTGCCTGAACCTAGAAGGTTCTTGATTGATTGTGATAGGTGCACTCTCAGACAGGTTGACTTTCACAGGGTGCTGTAGGTCAAGCCAGATGTGGTGTGAAAAAGCAGGGACTGGAATCACACATCTGGATTTGAATACTGGCTGTGCTAACTCGCTGTTTAATTATCCTGCATAATTTTCTTAACTTCTTTGAGTCTCTGCTTGCTTATCTAGAAACTTAGAATAATAGTACCTTATTGCAAGGTTGTGGTGAATTTTAGTGATAATATGGTTAAAATTCCTGCCACCTAGAAGCTGTTTGGGAAGTGTTGGATTTTATCTGTGTCATTAGCATTATTTAGTGGCTCAGGCTGAATCAATCACCTCTTTGAGGACGTAGGGGTATTTTTCTCTCTTTGAGGCTGATTATGTGAATTCACTTTGGACAGCAGTTTAGACCACAGCCTTTATTGCAAAGCAGTAAAAAAGAGCAGTGGATCCAGGAGCAGTGGTGTGTACCTGTAGTCCCAGCTACTTGGGAGACTGAGGCAGGAGGATCACTTGAGGCCAGGAGTTTGAGGCTGTAGTGTACTATGATCGTGACTGTGAATAGCCACTGCACTCCAGCCTAGGCATCATAGTAAGACTCCATCTCTAAAAATAAACAAACAAAAAGAGCAGTGGTTCTCACACTGTGCACAATAGCCCCTCTGATACACACCACCAGGGCTGAATAGACTAACAAAGCCAGGTTACTGACTTGTAGAAGGGAGACCAAACACCCAAAGAACAATGGGCATTTCATCAAATCAAGAAAGTGGAGATTCTGATAAGGTCTGGGAAGGGATGGGGTTTCAGTAGAATGAGAAGGGGGCAGTGATGAGAGGCTCAAAGCAAAGCAGGCCGTGCATAAAGGGACAACACAGGCCTGAGCTGTGCGAGGGACCAGGTCTGGATCCCCCAGAGCCTTGGAGTTAGATAAATATGGAGTGTCATGCCTGAAAACACTACCAGTTCTGCATCAAGGTTGGAAATTGAAACTGCTTCTGTGTGTCAAAGTGACTCACGAGGCCCAGATCTTCCAGGCAGGAGTGGATTACTCTATTCTTACTTACAGGATTTCAAACTGCGAAGTTTTGACAGCCTCTAACTTCAGTTGCAAAGCTTTGTGGGAATTTTTTTCAGGTAGAGAGAGTCACAAAGCAAGGCTGGGGATGTCACTGGAAAGAAAGCAGCACTCACTCAAAGCAAAGAGTGATTATGACACTTTGCAACTGCAGCGGTGACCTTGGGAGAAATATTGCTTTCTGTTTGCAGCTGGTGTTCTGGGCGTCAGCTGCGGCAGTGTGATGCGTGGCAGGGACACAGGGCTGCCTTTTACTCAGTCTGGACCGATTTTCTCTATTGGGCTGGTTTTGATGCTTTCACCAGTAACAGAGGCCCATGCTTTGCTCAACTGCCACCCAAAGATGCAGCCTGTCACTGGGGTTCTCTAGACCAGCCCAGAAGCTCCCACCATAACCAGGGAAGTTGGGGGATGGGGTTTGGCCCCAGGTCTCTTCCTTATCCACCTGCAAAGCTATTGGAGTAACAAATTTTAAGCAAAGTACGGTTTTTGAAGGCAGCTTGGTCATTAGGCACTTAGGAACTAGTGCTGAAGGTAGCAGGACAAAGTTTCTGAGTGTCTCCTGGCAAAGACACACAGGGTATCCGTCTCTCTATTAGGGACACAGAGGGCACGAATGGATCAAATGGCTAAAGAGTCTCCAGAGCTCATTACAACGAACGGGCCGACCTGTGCCCCAGTGACGGCTTTACTGGAGTGCTCCAGCCCCATCCCTCCCGCAGTAGAGTGAGCCAGTTAAAATTTTCGGTGAAACTCAGTTCTTCCACTTGCGTAGTGGCAATCAGCTCACAGGTCAAGGACCTTGGTAAATCATCGAGGAGATTGCTACACTTAAGCACCCACCATTACCACCCCTAGGCCCAGAGGTTCTGGAAGCATGGTTTATTCTCCTGCATCCTCCTTTGTAACCATTCTAAGAGTTGCAAATCACAGGAGTAGTGGGCTAAGGACTCCCCGCTCCCACTTCATCCAACCCTGCCTGAGAAAACAGTGAAATAACTCACATTGCCTTCATCTGGGGCTGTCTCTCTGGGAGCTCACCCTGAGTTCTTTTCAGTCCCAGACAGTTGGCTTTTAGAGTCAGACCACTCCACAAGCAATACAACCTTAATAAAGGAAGAAACTGACTATTTCCCCTGCCCGCTGTTCCTCCTTGCCCCACCACCTACCCCCTTACAGAACTGAAAAGGGGCCATATGTAACACTGAATTCTGCCGCACACACTAGTACCTCATGAGAATTTCAGTTGGGGTTATTTTGGCCCCTGAATTTCTTCAAGGATGATGAGGAAATCGCTTGTCTTCCCTGTCCCCCCGGCACTTCTACATTTCGGTCTTTGATGTGCCAACCCACAAAGAGTACTACATGCCACTGCATGTCCCGCCCTCGGGTTACCCTCAACCCTTTCTGACCCAGCAGGGGAAGCTGAAGGCAGCCATCGTGGTCATGGATCATCCCTGAGGCTCAGCAAGGGAGGCCGTTTTGTCCTGGGGCAGTGGTTCTCAAGCTTTAGCATTCATTGGAATCAATCAATCGGCTTGTCACAAAGGTTACTGGGCCCCCACCCCAGAGTTTCTGATTTAGCAGGCTTGAGAATTTGCATTTCTAACAAAGGCCCAGAAAACGCTGATGATATTGGGTCCAGGATCACATTTTAAGAGTGACTGCTCTGGAGAGATGGTTCATCTGAGAACAATGGTAAAAATTAGATCGAAAGAACACAGGGAGGAAAGGTAGGGACTTTGGGTGGGTGGCTTTCTGATATTCTTCCATTCAAGCAGTATAGTCAATGCCCCCTCCTCTTGAATCCAGGTAAGTTTTAGACTGCTTTGACCAATAGAATACTATGGATGTGATGCTATGTGACTTCCCAGGCTAGGTCATAAGAGGCCATGCAGCTTCTCGGAACACTCATTTTAGAGGAAGCCAGTCATTGTGGAAGAAGGCCCACTACCCTGAGATGGCCATGCTGGAGAGGCAGTGTATGCTCTGGTTGACAGTCCCGATGAGCCTGCTTCCAGCCATCCCCACCAGAGTGCCCGACATGTGAGTGAAGACAGCTTGGATCCTTCAGTCCAGCCCATCTGCCAGCTGAGTACCACTGAGTGACCTCAGCTGAAGCCACAAGGAGCAGACTTGCCCAGCCAAGCTCTGTCCCAATTCCTAACCAACAGATTTCATGAGATAAAATGTTTGCTGTTTTAAGCCACCAACTTTTGGAGTAGTTTATTAGTTAACAACAGATAATCAGAATAGTGCTCTGATAAAACGGTAGCAGTGCAGTGAGTAAAGGGTAAGGGTGGGTGGGGTTGCCAAGCCAAGAGGAGCCAACTATTGGCTTGCATTTGGCACCCTCTGCAGGAATCATGAATAGAAATCTGTCTTAACTTCTGCTGGGACTTCTATTTATCTGACCAAGGAAAATGCCAGAGCTGTGAGGGGTCTTAGAGATCGCATGGTCCAATGTTCTTGACCATGGGGTATGTGGATATAGCAGATTATGTGCATTAATAGCCCCAATCCTTCCCACCTCCCTGCATCCACACCTTTTCCAATGTACTTTGCAACTCCTCCCATCAATTGGTAGAATGTATTTCCCCACCCCTTGATTCTGAACTTGGCCCCGTAACTTGCTTTGGCCAATGACATGCTAGCAATTGTGATGGAAGCATTTCTTGTTTCCTCCCTCTCTTGCACCTCTACCTTTGCCACAGCATGCCCAGGCTAGGTTACTGGAGGCTGAAAAGCTGAACTGTCCCCACTATGCTGCCCAAAGCCATCCTAGCTCAGCTGAACCTCAGTCAACAGCCAGGACATATGAGGGAGCCAGTCAAGACTAGCCAAGGCCAGTCCAAATCACCAATGCACAACTTGTGAGCAAAATAAATGCTTATTAAGCCATTGAGTTTTGGGATAGTTTGTTTATACCATTATAGTGGCCACAGTTAACTGAAGATAAAACTCCCTTAGGTGATGAATGTATACAAGGTTCAAGCCTAACTCCTATTTCCACCTGAGGGAATGAGCACCAGTTGCAGAATAAACAGCAGAGAATTCCTAGAAACTTAACATGTAATTTTATTTTAATCCAAATTTAATGAGCACCCATTAGAAACATCACAGAGAATTAAAAAGGAATACAGTCACTGCCCACCTAGGACTTTACAGTCTAGGAGAGGAGCCAAGCCCACAAGGCGGACACGAGCACTGCCGGAGCAGAAGTGCAGAATGGAAGGAGCGCAGCTCACGCCCAGCTGAATGTCCACTGGGGGCAGAGGTGCTTGTGTACCTGCGGCATGGCATCCCAGGTGCAGGGAATTCGGTGAACTAAAATGACTGTAGGATGCCTAGGGATTCAGTTTAACCCTTACATAGTTCTCAGACCCAAAGCTAAGCCTGCCTTTCCAGACCAAGTAAAAAGCCCCCAGATGTCATGTGGCTTGCCAAAGTCATCCTTCAGTTTTGAATGTCACACCTTTTAAAAACTGAGGTGTACTTCCTAATGATCATAAACACCAAATTAAAAAAGAATCACTCTAGTTAGCTGATTAGACTTAAGCACAAAAGTCTTAAAAGAACCTATATGGCTCATTGGTTGCTAGTAAGAAAATGAAAGCCACAAAGATGTTAAGTGTATTGCTGACCTTCATTTTTATTTAAATACAATGATCTTTTAAGAGAATAAACAAAAAAAACTTTACACAGCAAATATTTTACATAAATGTAAACATGCATATCTACTTAATAATTAAGCAAAATAAATGACTTTAAAAATCACTGAAGCAAATAAAACAATGAACCCAAGTGAGAAATAACAGGAGCAATAAAAACATACATTTCATAACGCTTCAATTGGTCTTCTCTTCTAACCTACTGGTTAAGGCCTGAGTTTCAGAAGTCCTACCTTCCTTGCCAAATGGAAACATCCAATTTGGCTGTACCTATTATATATCCACATAACAGACTAAATTCTCTTCCAAAATAATGTAATAAATACATCATTCACACTCCCTCCCTCTCTCTCTCTCTCTCTCTCTCTCTCTCTCTCTCTCACACACACACACACACACACACACACACACACTGCTGAACCAGCCTCTCAAATAGGGAAGTAAGGATTTTGGAATTTTCAAGTTTTCCCACCAGTGATACACATACATATTAACACCGCCATAGAAAAAATGGTTCTGCTACAGAAATAAAATAGTTCATGAGTGGCATTATTACAAATCTCTAGTATATTTATATTAAGTTTCCCCAAATCACATCTTTACTAAGGCTTGCCATGGCACTTCAGACACTTTAGACTTAAGTCTTTTCATCTTGCCTAAACGACACACAGTATAGTAGACATTGTATAGAGCAAAGAAAAGGCAATTTTAACAATTCAGTTAAATAAAGACTTTTAAATCATGAAAATCAACATGAGTATTTTCAGCTGTCTCCAAATGCCTGGAATGTTTTCTCTATGTCTATCCCCTGTACTTCACTAGTTACTTTTCTCTGCCTCCTCCCCGACCAGGCTATAAGCATCTGAATGTCTATTCCTGTGGATACACCAAGGAACAGAGATGAGAGTGATAGTCTCTGCTTTTAAGGAGCTCATACCAACTTGAATTCAGGCAAGAGAAAGGTCAGTATGTACACACAGGACACTCCATGTGGTTGAAACAGAAAAAGGGTCCATGAAGATGGCCCTACAGAGCCTCAGGAGTGGGGTTTGGAGGTGGAGGGGAGGAGGAGGCTGAGAGAAGGCACAGAGGCAGGAAGAACCACGTCTAGTTTGGCTGGCACGAGGATACTTATGAGAAGCCATCTGTGAGGCCAAATTCTTGATTTCCAAAAAGAAAAAGATTCCTTACTCTGGTGGGTACAAATAGAGGGTAGGGGACTGGAACCACCAAAGGTTTTGTGCAGAGAACAAAACTGGACCTGTGCTATACAATAACCATCCGGTGCTGGGTAGGACAGATGACAGGGAGGAAAGGGTCTGAAGCCCAGAAAGCTTAACTCACTGAGCCCAGTGCCACATGCAAGTATTTCCTATAGAAACAAACACCTTGGCCCAACATACCAAAAACCACAGTTCTGTCTATATAAATAAATCAAGGCTTTCGAAGAAAAAAGGGAAAGAAAAAAAGAGGCTTAAATAGATATTTTTAGTTCAAGTTCCTAGAACCTGCCCTAGTTTGAGCAAGTTAAGAGTAGTGAAACAATTCCCACATCCAGTAACGACTCAAGTTTCCCAATCATGACCTTCACCTTCCCTGAGCTGTCATTATCAATCCACTATAAATAAGTTCCTACCTGCCACTAAATCCACCGAAACGTCACAACTTCACAACAGCTGAGAACCCAGCACAGAGTACTAGTGCACATCTACTACCTAAACTCGGGTGGGGTGGTGTGAGCTGCTGGGCAATGGCTCTGTCCCCATCTCCAGCTCACTGCAGGTCACTATGCGGATGAAAACAGTCACCTCTACAAAGTGCAACTCAAACAAAATCCCCCACCACAGACTATTATCTTTCCAGGTCTAGACTACTTCCCTCCACTAGCTGGGGTGGGGGAGGCCATCTGAGTGGGGGGACTCAAAGAGGAAAAATTATTATTACTGTCTTGATGGAAATTTCTCAGGACATGTTCAAACTACAGAAATGGGCTACTCTGTACTAATACAGGACAATTTATCACACATTCACTCAATATGGGACATTTACTAGTGACCAGTTTCCCGCAACAAATTCATCTGGAAACTGCACATTGCAGAAGGCAATCTTGTGACTTTCTTCTAGTTGTATATAAAAAATACAAATCAGTCTGGGAGTCAGGCACAAACAGTGGTACAAAAGCATGAACAGAAATCCCCTATCAAAGAATGTGTCATTGTACACTGCAGAACTCCTATCTAGATTCTGGTTTTTGGAAACTTACTGCTGGTTCATTTGTTCAGAGAGGTTCTTCGCTACACCTCTCTTCTACCCCATCTCCCCCTGCTAAAATCCACTGAATGAAGAGCACTTATTATGGATCCACATGGCACCAAAAGCCCTAATTTAATTCAGTCACATGCATCAGCACAGTGGCTGGCTGCTGGTTTAATCCGCTCGCCCTGCCTCATGTGTTTAGGGGCTATGTGGATCTGAATTCAAGCTAGAAGTACCCAACGCTTTTGTCTTTTGAAATCTAATCGAAGCTCCAATTTACATCTAAAAGTTCCATATATAAGAAATTTCCGATTCCAACAAAAGAGATTCAAGGGAGGGAGTAACGAGAAAAGCCTGGGAAAGGGGCAGTGGTACACAGGAGACTGCCACAGCTGACTGTGTGCTTCCTTTTCCTACTCTGTAAATGGGGGGTTGAGCTAGCCAGGTCTCCTGCTTCCCAACTAGCTGACACTCAACACTCCATCTTGAAATCCATTTCCACCCAGGCTTGTTAGGCTGGGTCAGACAACTTCCTTACCACTTTGTGTCAATAATTTAAAGTGGTTTTAACATATTTCGGTGATGCAGTTTGAGGTTCCCCCCCTCTCCTATCCGCTCAAAGACTGTTTCATTTCACTGGTACAAACCACTTGGCCAAACTGACTGGCCTGGTGAAGACATGGCCTTTGGGTAACCTAGACCAGGGCATATTTGTCTGTCTCTCATTAACAATGTTAACTAAATAGAAATATAATTCTGTTAGTTCTTCTATAGATCTACTTTGAAACATGAGATTGTTCAAAAAGTACATGAGAAAATCACCCATCACCACTAAGTTAAAGGTTTGAATATCTGAGAGCTCCAGAGCCTCAAACTCCTACTACAGTCACTGATTCATAACATTTTCCTCTTGGCTATGGACTCCATGCTAAAGTAGCCCGGTCCTGTAGCATGTTTGCGCACCAAAAAGTTGATTTTGAAAGATCCAGCGCTAGTCATCACTGTCACTGCCAGACTCACTCAACTGCAAATCATTTCCTGCAAAAAAAAATAAAACAAAATAATAAAACCAAAAGTACATGATTTAAAAATGACTTCCTCTCAATTTTTTGGTTCACTGCCTTGGCTATCACACTGCAGTAAAATCTTGCTAATTCAACTTAATTAGGGAGAAAATCAATTTAGCTCAGTGAAAAACAACTGGTATAGCCAACATTTTAAAAAAGATGCTATTTTTGGTATCTGCAAAGCACAGCAATATTGATTAGGATGGAGCAAGGGAAGAGTAAGCTAGAAAGCTTTTAAACGTGTTAGTAAGGAGCAAGAAAATATTTATAAATAACTAATTCACCATTTGGTAGAACTGTTCACATTAAGTTGCTTTGTAAAAGCTAATAAAACACCAAATTAGGCTTCTTGTTAAGGAAGCTGAACACTGCTAACACCAATAATATACTAATGCAATATTCCCTCTGTACACCTCTGTGCAGGATATACACGTTACTTTAAACCTCAAATCTGAACTGATGAGTTTTACAAAGCCCCAGATTCTTGTTTAGTGTGCAGAATTTAGAAGTGAAGAATTTAAATACTCAACCTTTCAATCTAATATAATAGGAATACAGACAACAGAGTCCCCCAGCTGATACCATTTGGATTAAAAGACAAAAGTGAACTTCTGTATTTCTGGATTGCTAATCTCCAGGCTAGTTCTTCTGAAAGTCTGTTCTGAGGACTCTGGGGTCCCTGAGACTCATGGGGGTCTGACCCCAAGGTCCTCCCTTTTCTAACTACCTGTGCAATGCCATTTTCTTTATACACTTCAACCTATGTCGAAGACAGGACACATACGGCATTGTCTTCAGACATTTCTGGTTGGCAGAGAGCGTGTTGGGGGCAGGGGTGAGGGGGGAATGGTACTAGCATCTATTGAGCAGAGGTCAGGGATGCTCTTAAACATCCTACCATGCACAGGACAGCCCCCCACAACAAAGATACTTCCAGCCCAAAATGTCCACAGTGCCAAGGTTAAGATTATCTTTGTTTGGTCCACAACAGTAGGGTTAACTAGGTTAGCTTCCCGACCATTGTCTCCAGATCTTCCAATGTCCTCAAAAGGAGGTGCACCAGGAGAGAACATTCATAAAAAAGCATAGAAAATCAGCCCTCTCTCCACCTCTAAAACAAAAAGAAATTTTTGTTCTTGTTTTCCTATTTTACTTTAGTTATCAACTACATTAAAAGCCACCCAGATATTACAATATCCATTTCTTTCCCTCTTGCCAGAGGTTAATAGGTCTCCAAATATATCCTAAAGGCATAGGTTCCCAAGTCTGTGAGCTACAGGACACCACACTGCAGAGACACTGGATTCTTTCTTATGAAAGACCTGGAAGCAGGAGGTACTGTGGGGGCAGGTAGGTCCCCTACAGCCTGGAATATAAGCAAAAGCAAAGAGCCTACCCATTCATGTTCAAGCATTTTCCAAAATTCACAAAACTCAATTTGTGCCAGTGGGGAATGGGAAAGGGGGAGAACAGATTTTGAGTCCTGTGCTTCCCTTTTTTAATGTTATGTAACTCACTCCTTTCTGCTCCAAATTATCTTTGCCAAGATCCTTTCCTAGGCCTTAAATGTCTTTAGGTTTACGGGTTCTGCTGTAAGATAAATAGAAGCTGCATCGGTAGCCCTCTCTCAGCCATGAGAGGGAGAGCACACTTACTGAGGGTGTTCATGAGCTGGTTGCTTCCTTGTGGCCGGCTGGTTCCATTGGCAATGGCAGGCCTGCTGTTGTAGGGCTGCTGGTGTGAAGGCTGTGGAGGAGAGGCTGGGCCATTGTCCTCGCCCCCGCTGCTGGAGCTATCGTCATCACTTCCCGAGGAGCTCTCAGAATCTGAGGAGCTGCTCCCACTGCTGCTGCTCATCTGTTCAATAACGTCAACTTCGGCTCTCAGCTCTGGAATAAATGACATGACATGGGTCAGCACCGCACCCATTCCCAAGGCAGTGCACTGAAGCTTCTATAAACAGTAAATCAGCAAAACCCTCAGAATTGAAAGTATTTTAAACAAAGCCCTTGGCTGGGCACAGTGGCTCATGCCTATAAGCCTAACACTCTGGGAGGCCAAGGCGGGCGGATCGTCTGAGCTCAGGAGTTCGAGACCAGCCTGAGCAAGAGCGAGACCCCATCTCTACTAAAAAAAATAGAAAGAAATTAATTGGCCAACTAAAATATATAGAAAAAATTAGCCGGGCATGGTGGCTCATGCCTGTAGTCCCAGCTACTCTGGAGGCTGAGGCAGGGGGATTGCTGGAGCCTGGGAGTTTGAGGTTGCTGTGAGCTAGGCTGACACCACAGCACTCTAGCCCAGGCAACAGAGTGAGACTCTGTCTCAAAAAAAATAAAAATAAAAAAAATTAAGAAAACAAAGCATTGCTTCTCAATTCCTTAAAAAACATACAAACAAAATTACCAACACCAAAACAAACAAAAAAACTGTTTACAGAGAGACAATGGAACCATTAAATGTACCCAAAATAAATAAAAAGCAGATTCTGTTTCAGGATAATGACTATTCTGTATAAGAAATGATTCAAGTCTATTTTACCTATATCTACTAAAACAACAACAACAACAAAAAAGATCGTGAATTACGGGATAAAACCATAATTTCCAAATAAGAGAAATATTATGCTAAAAGTATGAAAAATACTTGACTAGGAGTTGGAAGGTCTGAGTGCTTTTTTTGGATCTCCCTTTAACCAACAGTGAGACCCAGGTAGAAGTCAATCAATATCCCAAGCCACTCTGGAAAAATTAAGGCCAGACAACTTCTGAGATCCTTTCCAACTAAGAAAAATGGTGGAACAACATTCCTCCTCTCCACTCTATGAATACCTACCTGACAGCCATGCCTTTTTGACAGACATTAAGTAGGAAAGAAAAAACATGTTTTATCTAGCCATTTCAATGTCACTGAATACACTGAGGACACATCATCAGAGTATATATCAAGAAAGACGCCAGGTTTTCCTGTCAAACACACCAGGTGACCTTGAATGGCTATGGCTCCTTTAAGCATAACTGGCAACAAACAACCACTCACGGTCTCATTCCTATTTAACTTGAGCAGAAACCTCCGTAACAGCATTCCAGTAACCACGAGGAAAAAAAATCAAGACGCGTACAGCTGTGCACAGAGCACGGAGTGATTTCATTTGCTAAAAGGCAGCCTCGCTATAGGGTGGAACAAACAGGCAAACTTCCCAAGGACAACTCTTCATCGTTCCCTATCTACTATTATTATGGATTTAATTTTGCTTCATAAAACTTACAGATATGAAATATGCCACTTAGCCTCATAACTTGTAAAACTCTGGAAGACTAAAACCCATTCATTGTATGGGGGAGAAAAACAAAGTAAACTCCTTTGTCTCAGGTTTGCAATGGAGAGAGCCAAACCAGACCTTGAAGTCTTTCTAGGCCAGTATCCATTTCCATTGGTCCTCATGGCCTTGTTCACATTTATACACTTTGCATCAGCACAAAACATTTGGTCATGGTATTTTAAACAGCCCTCTAACCTATTTTTTTCCAAACAGATGGGATCTTGCTGTGTTGCCTAGGTTACAGTGCAGTCACTATTCACAAGCATGATGACAGTACACCAATGCCTCAAATGCCTGGCCTAAAGAGATCCTCCTGCCTCAGCCTCCCAAATAGTTGGGACTATAGGTGTGCGCCACCACACCTGGCCCCTCTAACCCAGATACTGTATTAATATAAAGCTCAGAAACATTGCTACATTTGGTTTTCACCCCCAACACCTAGAATCCTTTCTTTCTCCAAAGCCTTAGAGGCATGCCATATGGAGCTTTAGATAGCAGTCATGCTTGTTTACACTCTGGACCTCTAAGCAGAATGCTACCAAAATAGCCACAATTTAAGTCACTATTCAAGGACCCGCCCTTGTCAAATGAGATAAGTGGCAGAAACCCCTATCCTTACCACCTCTGGCACAGTGAGCTGTGCAGAAATTTTTTTGATGGCAGTGAATGTTCCCACCACCATGTCAATACAGCAGCCTTGTGATCTCCACAAGAACATCAACACTCTACTCCAAGTTGCTATCATGGCTCCAGAAAACATTCTCTACCTCTTTTGATATCATCCAACTGAGGTTCAGGTGAGGGGTTATCTTTCAAGGGGGAAGTTTTGGGTCCAACTGGAGGCTTCATTGGAGCTCTGAATGGCATAGGTGGTGGAGGTGGTGGAGGTGGTGGTGGCTGTGACAGCTGTGGGGTTCGAGTAGGCTGCTGTTCCATTCGGGCCTGGATTTTACTGCTCCCCTCAGCTCTGAAAGGACATACAGACACTAAATCAGAGGGGAAAAACAGTGGTTCTCAAATTTGTACAGGTGACCAAGCACCCAGAAGTCTCTGCAGAATCCCACGCTCTTTCCAGACCACTGAAAAATATTGATATTTATAATTTTATCATGCGCACGACTCATGCAACATCTCAGTGTCTACTGCATTCCAGCATTATATTAGGCACCAGGGATACAGGGATGAATAAAATAGACTCACTGCCCTCAAGGAGCTCACATTTTATAGCAAGAAGGAGATAAAATAGATATAATGTGATTATGAGAATCCATTTTACTACTAGGAAATAGTTATGCATCGCTTAACAATGGTATGTTCTAATAAATGCATTATTAGGTGATTTTGTCATCATGCGAACATCATGAAGTATACTTACACAAACCTAGATAGTATATATATTTTTATTTATATATATTTTTTCATATGGAAAATCTGATGTTCCAGCACCATTAATGATATCAGTCATTTCCCCTACTTGATCTGCAATGCCAATATCAAGTGCCATGTATCAGGTTTCCATATATGCTCCCTTATAATCTTATGGGACCACTGTTGTATATGCAGCCTGTCATTGACCAAAACATCATTATGCAGTACATGACTGTGTGACTACTTCACTGTGTGCAATAAAAGTTACACTCATGAGTGCATGGGTTCCTAAATAAACTAGCTCTTAAAATACTGGCCAACTTGTGAAATTTTCCATTATCTATACACTGCTTGCTCATTTCATCACATGCCAGCTCTTGTTGGCAGACAAGCAGAGTTCCACCCCAAACTGAGAAAATTCTTTCCATTAATAACTTCTTTTGTAAATAAACTAGCCTGGTGCTTCTCAAACTTTAGCATATGTACTAATCACCTGGGGAACTCTGCAGATTCAGACCTAGTAGGTCTTGAGATGTTACATGTCTAACAAGTACCTAGGTGATATGATGCTGCTAGTCCCCACATTACACTGAGCAGTAAGGAATACACCACAACCATCAGACATTGGAGGGGTAACTGCAGCACCTGGTTCACTGTATGTAACGAATACAAATAGCAGCAGAACAGGAGCAAGGGCTCTAGAGCGAGGGCTCTGCAGCACACTGCCTGGGCTAGTTCTCGGCTCTAGCACTCAAATTAGGTAAATCACAATCTCTCTAATCCTCAGTCTCCTTATCTGTTTTTTTTTTAAGGATAATAATAGCACCTAAAAATTACTCATAAAGATTAGACATGATAATGTACATAAAGCATCTAGCACAGTGCTGAGCACATGATAATCCCTCAATAAATGGTAGATATTTTTTTGTGGAATGAGTGAATGAAGAAAAATGGCTTGAGAAAGCATGAACACAAAAATATCAGGCTGTGAGGCTCTCTTTAAAATTTAAGTACTATAATACTTATTATATTACAATGTAACGAATAGAACCACCTGCTTACTTCTACTAATAGAATTAATTTTGACTTTCAAATAAACTCTAACTGGCTTCATATTAGATTATGTAATAACTGAGTGAAAGAGTTCACTGTTTTAAGAAATAGGCAGTTTTATTTTGGTATTATAATGACCTCAAATGTACCTTGTAAAAAAATTAATGTTTCACTTTAATAAAGAATATATTTAATTATTATTTGATAATTATAAATCTATAAATTTAAATTTTATCCCTTAGGTGGTACTTTATCAACAATCATGAGATTAACAAAATTGGTTTAATTATAAAGTACATCCCTTTCCCTAATGGCTCCCATGTTTTAAGGCTTAAAATATTTCTTTATATTGCATTTGAGGAAAAGATATATTTTACTGATTTGTCTAAGAAGACATAGGTGCAGTTAAGATTATCGATAGAACACTATGAGCAAGCAGATGCTCACAACCTTTTAAAAACTGAATATATAACACAAAGGTTTAGAAACATGATATAAATCTGTATCTGGTTATTTACATACCTTGTTTTCTTCACCTGAATGCTACTACTGAGTTTTTCCAGCACATATTCACCAGTGTCATGATTAATAATAAGCACACAGTCTTTCTGGTAAGGCCGTTTGTTTCCCTTGAACACAGTCATTGGTGGTGTGGATCCCTATTTGCCATAAAAGTATAAGATGATCAAACTAAACAGTTATAAATAACAAAACTGAATTTATAGATGACTTTATGTGATAAAATCTTTTATCAAAGCCACTCAAAATGAACACAATGAACTGATTTCTATTTTAACTCCTTCTGAGTCCCCAGGCAAAAATAAATGAGATATAATAATACAGCAAAAATCTATGACTGTGCAACTGATTCTAAGTAATTAAGAAAGGTAGTGTAAAAATTTTAAATTACTGTACGTGTTTCTAAGGGATTGGGGAAACATTACAAATAACGGTAAAGTACAAACTTAGAAAAATAAATTAACCATTACTTGCATTACGCTAAGTAGAACTATCACTTTGCATAGTAAAACAAGAGAACAATCTTGTTTTCTTTGTTTTCTTTCATATTTCTTTGTAACTGAAGAGTCCAAGGCTTCGCCCCCTCTTACGGCAAGTAACCAACAGAGCCCGCTCCAAGGACAGGTAATCTCCTGGTTAGCTCAGAGTAGTGATCACGCCACTCACCTGCCTAAGCCCTTCTATCACTTCTCTTTTGCTTCCAGGCCAAGGGGATAAAATTTTAAACCAGCCCTCTGGCCTTGCACCACCTGGTTCTTCCCCGGCTCTCCAGCCTCACCCTGTACCGTGAGCCCCTGGGCTCTGCGTGCTTCAGAGCAGATGGCAACTGGCTTCTCTCAGATCCTCGAGCTCTTTCCTGCCTCAGGGCTTTAACAAGGCTTCTGTCTGCTTCATCTTACCCTTTCTCTTTAATTTACTCTATCTTCAGATCTGCTCAAAGATTACTTCCTTAAGGAAGTCTTCCATAATTATTGAAAGTAAGTGCTGTATTTTCTTTTTCTTTTTTCTGAGACAGGGTCTCACTCTGTCAACTAGACTGGAGTGCAGTGCTGTCATCATGGCTCACTGCAACCCCCAACTCCTGGACTCAAGCGATCCTCCCGCCTCAACCTCCCAAGTAGCTGCGAACTACAGGGGAGCGCCACTGGACCCAGCAAATTTTTCTATTTCTGGTAGAGGTGGGTCTCGCTCTTGCTCAGGCTGGTCTCAAACTCCTGAGCTCAAATGATCCTCCCATCTCAGCCTCCCAGAGTGCTAGGATTACAGGCATGAGCCACCATGCCAGGCCTATATTTTCTTAAACTCTAAACCATAAGCACCATAAGGGCAAGAAAATATGCTTATTTTGCTGGAGGCTGTATTCTTAGTGCTGAGTAATCAACAATACAGTAAGCATTCAATTAATATTTGTTGAATATAGGATTTAATGCCTTGCTTAGAATTAAAACTGCTTGGCTCTTTGATTCTTTATTCATACAAGAAAAATTTAGAACTGGAAGGGACTTTGGGGACCATTTATCTAACTCTTTCATTTTCCATTTGGGAAACTAAGGTCCAAAGGGAGATGATGTAACCTGCTAAACGCAACAAGTAATAAAGCAGCAGTTTGAACAGGCAGACAATTTTTCCTCAGCATAAAGGTTTCCAGGTCTTTGTGTACAGAGCCTTTTCATGCTATCATCAGCTACCAAGAATGTATTATGTTCCTGGACAAGGCTGTAACATGCAATGACACATGTTCATTAAGAACATCATGTAACCCTTTGGGCTTCGTGATCAGTGCTGCCTTGGGCAGGGCTTCACAGAAGGCTTTCTTTGTAAGGGTTCTAAATACAGATTTTAACTAAGTTCTTCATCCTTAAATTAGCTGAATGCTCCAAACCTCTGGTTCCTGCCTGAGACTAACAGCATGCACTTGACCCCTTGCCGGGCAGAGATGTCCATCCTGCTCCTGCCTGCCTTAACTCCTGGCTAGGGTACCCCACACTCCTGAGCTGTTATACCTATATAAACAGCAGGGCATCTAAGGCTTTTCTCTTTGGAGTTACTTGGGAGAAAAGAATGCATGTCTAAAAGAGAGATTAGGTGTCCAGACAGGAACCTTGACTACTGTGTAGCATATGGAGGAAAGGGGAACTTGGGGAAAATGGCAAAGAATCTTTTTTTTCTTTGAAGACAGTCTCACTCTGTTGCCCAGGCTAGAGGGCTAGAGTGCCATGGCGTCAGCCTAGCTCACAGCAACCTCAAACTCCTGGGCTCAAGCAATCTTTCTGCCTCAGCTTCCCGAGTAGCTGGGACTACATGCGTGTGCCACCATGCCTGGCTAATTTTTTCTATATATTTTCAGTTGGCCAATTAATTTCTTTCTATTTTTAGTAGAGATGGGGTCTCGCTCTTGCTCAGGCTGGTCCTGAACTGAGCTCAAGCAATCCTCCCGCCTCGGCCTCCCAGAGTGCTAGGATTACAGGCGTGAGCCACCGTGCCCAGCCAAGAATCATTTTTAATAAAGCACTTGAGTAGCATGAATTCCACCCCTCTACCACCTAGAATTCCTTTTTTCCTAATGTTGGTACTTTAGAAATCTAGACATTTTTAAACAGTAGGAAGTTTAAATTACAGTAACATAAAACATGAGAATTCACTATGATCCTATATTTTCAAAAAATGAAATAAACTTACAGGGATATGTGGCAGTGTAATTGTGACTTCATCTCCTTTGCCAACCTGAAGCTCTCCTTCACAGGAAGTGTCTATAGATGCTGGCTTAAAATCATCTAGTGGGAAAGGATAAAAGCATTTATCCACCAGGTTACTTCTAATAGAGTTCTTTCAGTATTTTCATTTAAGAATTAAACTTTTATTACTCAAATAAACGGAAAATAAAAATGATTTAGAATTTTTTTTTTGAGGCAGAGTCTTGTTCTGTTGCCCAGGCTAGACTGCCATGGCATCAACCTAGCTGACAGCAACCTCAAGCTCCTGGGCTCAAGCAATCCTTCTGCCTCAGCCTCCTGAGTAGCTGGAACTACAGGCACGTACTACCATGCCCAGCTAACTTTTTCTATTTTTAGTTGTCCAGCTAATTTCTTTCTATTTTTTAGTAGAGACAGGGTCTTGCCCTTGCTGAGGCTGGTCTTGAACCACTGACCTCAAGCAATCCTCCTCCCTCTACTTCCCAGAATGCTAGGATTACAGGTGTGAGCCACCATGCCAGGCCCATTTAGAATTCTTAAAAACTATTTCATTATAGGCCGGGCATGGTGGCTCACGCCTGTAATCCTAGCACTCTGGGAGGCTGAGGCGGGAGGATTGCTCAAGGTCAGGAGTTCGAAATCAGCCTGACCAAGAGCGAGACCCTATCTCTACTAAAAATAGAAAGAAATTAATTGGCCAACTAAAAATATATAGAAAAAATTAGCTGGGCATGGTGGCACATGTCTGTAGTCCCAGCTACAGCTACTCGGGAGGCTGAGATAGTAGGATTGCTTGAGCCCAGGAGTTTGAGGTTGCTGTGAGCTAGGCTGATGCCAAGGCACTCTAGCCCAGGTGAAAGGGCTAGGGACACTGTCTCAAAAAACAAAACAAAACAAAAAAACTGTTTCATTATAGAAAACTTCACCTATGCAAACATAGACTAGACAGTGAACCCTGGTGTACCATCATCCAGCTTCAATTATTACCAACTCGGGGATGATCTTGTTTCATCTACTCTTCCACATATTTTTCCTCTGATCCCCCCACTGGATTATTTGGGGGGAAAAGAGCTAGAATTTACATACCACTTTATTAAACAAAGATAATAAAAGGGATAGATGAAAATTAATGACTCATTATCCATAAGGTGTTTTATTAGAGTTGTGAGGACCACAAGCATATGAAAAAGATTCTGTGATTGTAAAACCTACATGAAATATAAAAGGCCACAGCCTCATAAAAGCTAATTTCATTTTATATAGAAATGTTAAAATTAGGATTTGCCACACTCAAGTTCCATAGCTTTAACAGAGACGCTTCTGTAGATGTTCAGAGCAGCAACTGAACTGTATCTCTAAAGGTTATCCTGCTCATATTTCTGAACTGCAGTTAGAGCACAACATCAATGGGCCATCTTCCTTCACATTAACACACACTTGCCTCAAACTACAAGTTGTGTGCATATAAGAATGACCTCATTTAAATTCCATATTCCCTTTCACTAGAGGAAAACATCAACTTAACAACTACTCAGGAAATGATGTTCTTATCATATTCCCAGTATTCTCTCTCTGAAAGAGCTGCATCTGCTGTCAGTAGGAAGCACAGTAATGGCACAGCAAATGACCACACAAAGCTGGAACGTCATTATCTAACACACCCTCTTTATATATGTTGAGTCACATCTATTATTACCTCCTCTGACAAAAACAAGTCTTAACCAAGTGTTAGTGCTACGGGAAACCAAAAGGCTGTGAATCATGGAGGGATGCTCAGTCAGCCAATTCCTAACAACCAAATCTTCACCCAGGACATAGAGTGGAAGTGTACTGTCTAAACCGAGTCTATAATCATGTGGGAAAAGGTTCAGCATAATGACTATTTCGACATTCCTTATGCCTGCTTTCTTCTTCCAAACATAGATCAAGCTTTAACCTGTCCCCGGCTCACAAATTATAATTTAATTCTTTACCCACAAAGGACTTGATCCAAGGGAAAAGTCAGAGTGGTATAGGTTACTTCAAAAGACATCTAAGTAAAACGAGCCACGGGAAGGAGGAAGAGGAAGACCGACGCAGAGAGAATGAAAATTCTTTGGCTGTAGAGGGGACAAAGCGCACTATCAGCACGTCCAGGACTAAGACCGAGATGGAAACAAAGCTGAGAAAAGCAGGGAAGAGAATGCATTAGGAGGAAATAGATGAGGCTCATAGCAAATGGGAAGAGTCTTTTACATGTGGAGAACCCTGACGGGGTAATCAGAAAGGGGGCGGGGGTGGATTCGTGGAAGAACTGTACCCCGATAAGAGAGGGTGCTTCGGCTTAAAATCTGGGGGGAGAATGAAAATGGAAAGGAGCCAATGACTTTTGGAATTATGAAGTAGAAGAATAGTTGAGAGTGACGAAAAGTTTGGGAGGACTGATCTGTTAAAAGAAGGAACAGAGCAAGGTCCTGGAGAATTTGGGGTGAGAAAAGAGGTGAACAAACGTTGGCAGGGAGTTACCTGGACTTTGGAGGACAGAGGGAAGAAAGGAATCGAGGTTGGCATGTGGCGGCTGGAGCGGCCAAAGGGAATCGTGGGAGCATTGACTTACAGCGAATGGTGTGGAAGGAGGCCCGTGGCCGCTTCTCGAAGCTCTCCCCGAGCCGCAGGCAATGTTCCTCGCGGTCCAGCAGCGGGTTCGCGGTCCCGTTCATGGCCGCGCATGGGCCTAGCGCCAAGAGCGGCGCTCTCCTGGCGCGACCGCAGCCGGGGCTTCCGGCGCCGGCGTGTGGGAGGACGGTGCTCCCGGGACACCACTCCGGAGCGCACCGCGAGCCAGGCCTGTGCCCACCGAGTGCCGGAAGCAAGTCTCCTCGGCGTCTGGGTTGGGGGAGACTCTGAGGATGCAAGGCCGCGGGACTTCCGGCGTCGGGGAGGAACTTCCGGGTTCCTGGCGGAAGTGGCGGGGGCGGTACCATGGCAAAAGAATTCCGCCGGGAGAATCCCAAATCAAGGTCTTTAGGCCTGGCCTGTCCAGATTCAGGCTTTGTCCGCGGCTGCTTCCGAATTCTGCTTCCTGGGCCTGGGCCCAGCTGTGGGGTGAGTACGCCCGGCCCTACCCCTAGAGGTGAATTCAGAAACTGATGACGGTGAGCCCAGAGCGTGGCTGACTAGGTTAACGTGGGTCTGACAGCCAACATGGGCAGCCCTCCGCGGGCCCTAGGGGCCCGTGCAGCCTAGTTTATCTTGAGTGTCGTCAGAGGTGGATCCTAGAGACCTTAGCCTCGCGCCTACTGGCTCTTTTCCTCCAATTCGCGCGGTGATGGCGGTGCGAGGGCTTCAGTCCCTGGGAAAGCGACGCCTCTTCTGGTTCGTGCGACAGCCTCTTGTGAGTGCTGCTCAGATTCTGTCATATCCCCCGAAAAAAACGGAGCTCCTGCCCTTGGGAAACAATGACCCTCACTTCTGCCTGGCAGTTGACTACCGCTTCCAGTTCAGGCCGCTGTTGTGATTTTTTAAGTCACCCCTTTCAGGGACCCCGAAAATTGATGAGTGTTTTCTCCTCAGGGTTTCTAGTCAATTCGTGGAAGAGTACTTTTTATTTTTCCTAAACTAAACCGATTTATTGTAATAGTTGGCTCATTTTGGTTTGAATGCATGGTTCAATGCATGAGACAATCCTGAGCACTGAATGTAACTTCTCTGAAGGTAGGGACTGTGACTTGGTTGTCTTTGTGACCTCTCCTCGCATAACAGGCAGGATTTTTCTTAGGGTCAGCATCTGGTAAATGTTTGGTGAATTGAACCCAACGTCTTAACTGTTCGGGAACTGCTAACTCAATGTGCTGAACTGTTCTAGAACCACTAAACAGAATCTCATTCTTTTTCTTGCGAAGCACCCTGTGCTATCTGAGGCGTGAAGTCCACCTGAGGAAATGTATCACAGAAAACCCTGTGTCTGAAGTATCACCATGGATTCCTCAGATTATTTAGGGATGGAGAATCTTTAGCAGTGTTAAATGTATTACCGTCAATTTATGAGATGGCTTCTTTACAAAGGAAAGGGCTGCAGGCAAGGATTCTAAGCTCTGAAGAAGAGGAGAAACTGAAAGGAGACCAAGCTTTGGTGTCTGATTTTAAACAGCAAAAGCTGGAAAAAGAGGCTCAGAAGAACTGGGACCTTTTTTACAAAAGAAATAGCACGAATTTCTTCAAAGATAGACACTGGACCACCAGAGAGTTTGAGGAGCTAAGATCATGTAGGGAGGTAAGCTAATATTCTACTTTTTCTGAATTGGTCTTCATTTAAAATGTGTAGAAGAGGGGTGCTTTATTGCAGTCCCATGGCATGTGAACTAGAGGATTTATGAAGCCTATCAAAATGCTTTGCACCTTAGGAGAGAAATGTACTGTTTGGTCTCAAGTAGTTTTTAGCAGGTTTTGGTTTAATACATAGGAGAGAGAATGTTAGTGGGCACTTTCTATCTCTTTAATGCTAATCTAAAAGTTGTAAACATTAAATATTAAATTCAAGAGCCAGGCTCAGTGGCTTGGGGATATAGTCCCAGCTATTCCGGAGGCTGAGGCAGGAGTATCGCTTGAGCCCAGGCGTTTGAGGCCATAGGGTGTGATGTTCACACCTGTGAATAGCCACTGCATTACAGCCAGGGCAACATAGTGAGACTCTGTCTCTTAAGTAAAAATACATAAATAAAATTAAATAAATAAGTAAATTCATACTGAATGGCTTCAGTGACAGATTCAAAATAATAATACTCGTTAATGTTAGTGAGCTATTTACCATGGCCCTTTTTTAAGAACTTTACATGTGTTTTCTAATTTAAGCCTTCTAATATAATAACTCTGTGAAGTGTAAGTATTAGTGTTACCCCCATTTGCGGGTGAAATTGAGACAAAGCTGTTTTAGTGATTTGCCCAAGGATAGAAATCAGGGGCAGGGAAGGAGTTGGGATTTGAGTGCAGGCAGTTTAACTCTAGAGCCCATTCAGTTAACCATTAGTTTGGTTTGTTTCTTCATTATGCAATATAATGTGCTGTAACTTTGGGTTCTCTTTCTCCAGTTTGAAGATCAAAAGTTGATAGTGCTTGAAGCTGGCTGTGGAGTTGGAAACTGTTTATTTCCACTTTTAGAAGAAGATGTGAATATCTTTGCTTATGCCTGTGATTTTTCTCCAAGAGCAGTTGAATATGTTAAGGTTGGTGCACCATCTATGTATTCTGCTATGTTTCTGTTTTCTTAGATTTATTTGCCCTGCCCTCTACACCCATTTGCCCAATTCCAGTCTTCTCTGGAGCTAACCAGCTGTGATCACCATGAATGTAGTTTTCTTGTTCACCTTCCTATACAGTACATATAGAAACAAGGGTTCATTCAAGAAAAGCAAGAAAAAATACCATAACAGGGCCGGGCGCAGTGGCTCACGCGTGTAATCCTAGCACTCTTGGAGGCCGAGGCGGGTGGATCACTCAAGGTCAGGAGTTCGAAACCAACCTGAGCAAGAGCGAGACCCAGTCTCTACTAAAAATAGAAAGAAATTAATTGGCCAACTAAAAATATATAGAAAAAATTAGCCGGGCATGGTGGCTCATGCCTGTAGTCCCAGCTACTTGGGAGGCTGAGGCAGAAGGATTGCTTGAGCCCAGGAATTTGAGGTTGCTGTG
>CAUYRT010047326.1:0-54853 GCA_963574885.1 Lepilemur ruficaudatus
TTTGACAGAGTAGGTTTTTGAATGTAACAAGATAAGTCAACTTGAGTGGTAATATATTTTGGGAAATCAGCTCACTACAAATTGTGACTGTAAACATTGTACTATAAATGCTTTGTAGTTTTCCCCCAATAAAAAAAAAAAGGAAAAAAAAACATTACTGTTAAATAAATGAAAATTGAATGAATTAGTTAACAAATGAAGCAGGGGATGAGACCAAATGCCAGTCCACTAAAGCCAGAAACTGTATCTCCATTCCACTGAAGCAGGCAGTGTGGCATGGTGGGAGGGTCATGAGGCTTAGAGGCTGAAGTTCAAGACCCAGCACTGCCCCTAAGAGTGGGTCTGGCTGGACACATGCTTGGATGCAATCTCTCTGAGCCCAGGTCTCCTCATCTGTGATGTGGGCGTAACACTGATATACTCACCTCTCTCTGTCCCCATGGGGTTTATAACATAGATACTAGCCACCAGAGTACTGCATATGCCTTGGCTAGATTTGGTGGCCCTGATCCTTCCTGACAGCTGTGTGGCCTCAGGCAAGCTACTTGATTGCCCTGAAACCCGGTTTTTTCCTTAATAAATTAGTGAGGAAAAGCCCTCATCTTTCTCTCCCAGTTCTGCCTGGTTTCCAACAGCTCGTAGTCTCCTCAAAGGCAGCACAGTGATAAAGTGTATGGATTCCAGAGAGAAAATGTCTGGGGTCAAATCCTGGCTCTGGAACCTACTACTGTGTGAGCTTAGGCTAGTTACTTAACTCTCTAGCCTGACTTTCCCACATCTCTTAAAGGGAGATAATATGAGTATGATATCTATGTAATAAAAAATATAAGTATTTGTTATATCTATATCTATATCTATATCTATATCTATATCTATATCTATATCTATCTATCTCTCTCTCTATATATAAAGTATAGCATTATGTCCCCAAACCTAGCACGGTATCTGACACATGGTATCTGGCACATACTGCCTAATAAGGGTAGTTTCCCTTCCCAATCCTGAACCTGGAAAATGGTTCACCTAAATGAAAGGCCATTCATCCTTTGCTCACCTGCCAGATTCGCTCTGAGATGTGGGGGGAAGGCCTCTCCTCACCCCCGCATCATCCTGGGTCCTAACTTGTGGCTCCTGTCCCAGCTCCCAGACTCAACTGCCTAGCAAAGCACCTGTCTCCTCCTGCAGTCGGCAGGCTCCATCACACATGCTCGAGCTGCCCCTGTCAGACGTTGCTTAAACACATAATTACAGCCCGAGCTGAGAGTTATTTGCATTCTGCTATTGATGTTAGCATGACAGATTCAGCTGCCGCATCCATAACTCTGCAAAAATGCTCCATTATTCAATCCCAGCGAGCAGGGACGTTGACCATTAAATCAGCTAGCACAATTGAAGGGCCGTGAAAAGTCATGGCTAATTTGAAATTTTATTAGCTCTTGCCTGTTCTTGTTTACCACTGGAGCAGTCCCTGGAAGCCAGTCTTTTACCTCTTTATAAACGCTCTGCTCTGTGGCACCTGGAAAGAACTGCTTGCTTCCCGCTGAGGAGAGATGTCTGCTCTCTGGCCCTGGGAGAAGGTTAGCCAGGAATGATACTTGTTATTATTAATATCTATATTAAAATGATGATGATGATACGCTGCAGCATTTATTGAGTGCCAGGCATTGTGCTGAATATCTTACAAGCAACATGGCATTGAGTCCCCCCAACCCTATGAAGTAGCCACCGTCATCACCCTCATTTTAGAGAGAAGGAGGCAGAGGCGCAAAGTGGTAAAGTAACTTAAGGAAGGTCACATAGGCGGAAGTGAAGAAGCTGACTCAGAATTTAAACTTGGTTCTTTCTCAGGTATGAAATGTTCTTTGAGCTCTGGAGAGACTTTCAGGAACTCTTTCTTAAGTAGAGAACATGAATTTATGAATCTTACTCAAACAATATGCCATACCATGGACCCTTTAATTAGGATTAGTGTCTTTTATTAGTTCCAGAAAGTTTGGTTCCAAGCTCTTTGAATATTCCCCTCTCCCTTTCTCTCTAGTCTTTTCTTCAGGAATACTGCTAAATGCATAAGGGGACTTCTCTCATCTTTCATGTATCTCAATCTCTCTCTTAATTTCCATCTTTTTATCTGTGTTCCATTCTGATCTATTTCTTCAGGTCTATATTCTCCTTGACTTATTTTCCCTTCATTTTTGATTGGTCTGCTGTTTCATTTGTCCTTCAGGTCATTAATTTAAATTATTATGCTTTAAAATTTCTGGATAGTCTATTTGGAACTCTTCAAAATGTGCCTGCTTCTTTCTTGACAGTATTTTTCTCCACAGTTTCTTCTATCATTTTATCTCTTTAGTCATTTAAAAACATTCACTTTATAGTCTCTTTCAGATTGTTAACTTCTCGAGCATGGCACTCCTCTTGTATGGTGTAGTTGTTGACTCCAGCTTACGGTCAATCATTTCCGGCGTGTTCTATGATTTTGACTGTTAGTTCTAGGGTGATGCCTTTTCTGTGGGGATCTTGTGTGGCTGAAGTGGTTGAACCACCCTCCTGAATGGTTTCTTGATTACTTCTGCTTGCCACCCCAGAGGTACCACTTTTCAGGTTAATAGCTTACAGTTCTAGGATCACTCTGGTATACAATTTTGGATTTCAAGATCTTTTGAGGTGTAGGCTTGATCTCTCAACAATTTTTTGGTTCTACTCTCACATGACTTTCAGTCTTTGAGGGTCCTAGCTTTTCGTAGGGCCTCCTTTCCAATTCCTTACTTTGATGAGCCTTGTCTCCTGATTCTATGAATGTATTACATCCTAAGAGTCTGTCTTACTGGATCTGATAGTCCCCCATCTCCACCAGGGCTGCCGCAGCTTCAGCTCCTGTGCCTCCTGCTCTGGCTTTGGCTTCATCTTGCTTCTGGAATCTTGGGGTTTCCCTGATCCCCCTTTTCTTCTTTATGCTGAATTTTAAAAACAAATTGTTGTACCTTGTGGTCAGAAAGTCTTTGTGATGACCTAGGTGACTCTTTTTCTTGAAATAAAAGTCAGCAAGAGCTCTGAGTTTCAGTTCTTCCATCTGTAAGATGAATCAAACCTACTTCATAGAGATGCTATGAGCATTAGGCGAGATCATGGATGTGAAGCACTTACCATGGTAACTAGCACCTAAGTAAGTACTTGGTAGATAATAGTTATTATTACTCCTGGCAAGGTGCCTCCCTTGAACCAATACACTGGTAACAGACCTACTTGCCCTTTGGCCCTGCCCTGGACGCTCCCCGTGCATGCATCACTGGGCAGCCCTTTCTGGACACAATGCCCTATAAATTATTGTAGTAGAGACCTCAGGGGATTTGCAGATTGGGGTCCTCTGAAATGGAGATATCACATAAACTGTGTTCTTATGAGAGACTCCGGGACTGTGGAATTATTCATTCTATGCTTCGCACGTTAGAGTGATTAATGCCAGGCCAAAAATTCTGTTTGTTTATGTTGATGCTTCCTAATCGTTCATTTAAAAAATATTTGCTGAGTAGTGAATGTGGCAAAACTTCCACCGATATAGGCAATCATATATAGATGAAATACATTTTTTTTTAAATGAGTAGAGCTCACAAAATTATTTTCAAAGGTTGCAGTTTACAAGACCAGCTTTTGTGTAAAACCCTCTTCATATTTTGGAGGTAGCATATGGCAGCCTGAAACAGTGCATATGGCTGCTCCACAGTGAGGGAGAACCTTTCACAATTTAATTTTGTTAGGCGGAGATGACAAATTTTAGAAGGTTCATATTAAAAGGAAAAAAGTATGCTTTGGGGACAGAAAAATAAATTTGGGTATAGACTAGGAACACATCAATATATAGTTTTTGGAATTCTCCAGTTTTGGTTGGTTTGGAAACATTTACATTTTCTAAACACTTCAAATCTCAATTGTATATTACACATAAGTTGGTTGACTTATAAATTGCCCATATTTCATACATTTGCTAATCCCATTGAGAGGCCTTTATTATTGCAGCAGGAAAAAAAAAATCAGGAAAATAGGGAGGGTTGGCCTCTATTTTCTTCAAATTTTCAGTAACCACCCCCCCCCAAAAAAACCCCTTAAACTCCAACTTTTGGGAAAGAACATCTTTTACCTAGAAATTTCCTTTTTCCTCGAAGTTCTGAAGGCTCACCACCCCCACATGGTGAAAATGAAAGGGGGCAGAAGCAAATGTCAAAACATCCACACAGGCTCTGGAGGCTGGGGAAGGGGTGCAGCAATGCCACACACAAGAGTGATGGAGAGTGTGGAACAAAGAAAAGGGAGAAAAAAGTGGGGGGCTGAGTCTTAGGGCACTGAACAACACATTCCAAAGTGGTTCACGCAGTCCTGAGCTTCGAAATTGAAGCCCCCAGGCGCCCGGCTGTTGCAGGCGCACCGGCTAACATTTCCATTTCTGTGCTCCAATGGGGGACGAGGGCCATTCTTCTTTCATCCCTGTTCAGTGCCTACCTTGTGGGGTGTCAACTGACCTGGAGAACTAGGGAAAGGGTATGTGGGAGCAAGAAGTCCAAGCTAGAGGCCTGAAGACCCAGTTCCTCCTCTGGAGCTGTCACTCTCTAGCCATGAGGCCTTGGGCACATCTTTCATAAGCCTTAGACAAAATTTACTCAGGTAAAACCAAGATGATAAGCCCTGCTGACCTTTCAGGATTGCTGAAAGGTTCCTGGGTTGTAAAGAGTAAGTCAATGAAAGAGCTTTTAGTGTCCCTCCCATGCTGGTGGCTGTTCCCTGGAGCCCCCTCTGCAAACAGGTGCTAGGCCACAGAAATGTGCTCTGCTGGCCGCCTGGACCTTCTTTGAGAGAACAGTCGCAGTCCTGACTAGAAGAAGCTTCTCGTTTGTTGTGAGATCTTAACAGCTGCCAGGGAGTGGTGGGACCGTGGGTGACTCATTGCCCTCTCTCACAGCAGCCTCACGGGGGTGGAAGGCAGGTGGGGCAGGCTACGCTGTTGGCCTTTGCATGCCACAAACCATCTCCTGGGGCAGCTGGCCTGCGGGGACTTTCACAGGAAGTAGAAGGCATGCAGGAGAGTTCTATTAAATGGGCTCAGCTACATTCCTCATTTTTATAAACAAGGATGTTGGGGCTTAGGTTAGGTGACTTACCTGACATCACACTGCTAGTGAAGGGGCAGGGCTGGGAATCTGGTCCCTAATCTTTCTTCACATCCAACTGTTAGGCACTATTCCACAGCACAGCTCTTTATAGCAGTGCTTTGGGTATTCTGGCTCGCCTGTCCCTGTCCCCTCTCCATAGGTGGCAGGAATTGGCTTGCTTATTTCTGGATCTGAAATGCATAGCACAGTGCCTTGCACACAGTAACCAACATATCTGTCGAACGAATGAACAACTGCAGGAATTATTACATGAGGATCCCAAACCAAACAGCTCAGTCAGTTTGGCAGGGCCCGTTGAGGGCCACAGGGTGTGATGGAAGCCACTCTCCGCAGGAAGCGCATCCCTCTCCTTAGACAGGAGGCACAGAGGACGAGCCTGTTAATGTGTGTCTGACACCTATCCTGACGCTGGCAGGCCCTGTGCTAGGCACTGGATGTCCTGCCTCCACAGGGTGCAGTGGAGTGGGTCAGACAGAGGCAAGAGAGTGCTGAGGGGGAAAGCAGGGGAGGGGGCTGTGGGAGCCCAAGGGTGGACACCCAACTCAGGCTGGGGCTGGGATGATTTCCAGAAGAGAGAATACTTAAACTGAGCAGAAGGATAGACAAGGATGTGCCAGAAAGAAAGCAGGGATGTGGGCTGGGGCAGGTTTGGGGAGTCTATGGACTCTCTGTGCTGCAGTTGTCTGCATGGTTCCTTAAACAGACAGCCCCACGGACAGCAGCCTCTCTGCAGGCTTAACTCCCCCTCTGGCTTGACGACCCAGCCGCCAACTGCATCTCACTCCTGTCTGCAGTCTGGCCACAGAACTGTTTGACAACAGGCTGTGAGCAACACCCGGGGAGGCCCTGGGGGTGGAGGTGGAATGTGCCTCCCTTTTATACACATGGGGAGAAGATTTTGTCGTGTGCTATAATAAATTCTGTGCATTCTTTCAAAGGGCTTGCAAAATCTTTATCTGCCCCTTAGAACACAAGATTTTTAAAGGTCAATTTCTCTCTTGTCTCTTATCGTGAGAAATATGGTTTAGAGATCATCTGAAGGGTGACCAAATTCTACGGCTTTATGTGAAATCTCCATTCCAGCAATAGGAGACAGGGAGGAGAAGGGAGGACAGAGAGCTTTGTTCTCAGTTTTCCTGAGATGCCTCCTTCTAGGCTGCGTCTCTCGATTATCTATTGCAACCCGTGATTGTTTTTTACGGGGCCAAGAGCACTGAAAGAGATTATCATACCTTGAAGCTGCTTAAAGATCTTTTATCAAAAGAAGACTGGTTGTTTAAATTCCAGTGGAGTTTTTATTCTGGTTTCTTTTTAAACATGGGTTCCAATCAAATCCTAGCTTTCCCACTGATCCCTGTGTGACTCTGGGCAAATCATTTCAGCTCACTGAGACTTAGTTTCCCTGCATGTAAATGTCTGCCTTGCAAGTTTGTTGTGCAGGCTAGAGATCACGGACACAGAGTGTCCAGCCCAGTGCCTGGCACTTTGGGAGACTCTAAATCACGGCTTTTGTTTTCCTTTATAAACATTCGAATTCTTTTCATTTGGCCAATGAGCATGTAACAGTCTGGAATACAGATTTTAATAAAGAAAGTGAAAAAGGTAAAAGCACATTGTTATATGGTGAAATACATCATCCCCTCATAACCTTAAGTGAATAAAGCAGGATATAAAATTTTATAGAGGGCATAATTCCAATTTTTAAAAATAATTATTTACATATGAATATATCCTTTATAATAAGCATCATGTTTCTGTGGTTGCAGGTGGAAAGGAGCAGGAGAGATGACTGACATTTGCAGCTGAGGAACCGTCTTAGAGAACTTGAGTAACTCACTCAAGGTCACACAGTCAGCAAACAGGGGAGCCAGGAGTGAAATTCAGACAATCTGGGTATATATTCTGTCTCACTGTGCTATCTTGCTTCTCAGGCATTTTAAATAAACCTGTAGTCCTCACGGCATCCCCACAAGGTAGCATTATTATCCTCATTTTACAGTCACTTAGTGTCTTTGGGATACAGCTTCACTATCTTGGAAATGGACATGAAATGAACATCTCCATGAGGATCAGTGAGTATAAAATGAGAAAATGCATGTGACTACACTTCATCAAGGGTTTCGCAACACATGTAACAGGAATGGGGCGCATGGAGGGCTTCACACTGAGTGGGTGGGTCAGGGCCCCAGTGCCTGCCCGCCCGCTGGGGTGAAATCTGGAGGCATGGCGGGTGGACCGGGCAGCCCCGACAGCATCAGGAGGCTGGCAGTCACCGAGTCACCTTCGGGATCTGCTTTCTGCTTTTAAATCTAGGCAGCAATCATACATGAAAACAAAAACAAACCAATAAAGCTACTCCCAACTCAGTCATACTGTGTGGTGTAGCTTTTTTTTTTTTACCGGTCTCACAGTTTAAAAACACTGCCGCAGCATTCTTAATGAACCTTGAAATTCAAGTTTAATTTAAAAAGGGTTGCTTTAAGCCTAGCAAATTGGAAAAGAAGAGAAACCCGGGGTTCTCAGATAACTTGAAGGGCCACAGCGTTCTACGATGGTGCCACGTGTCTGAGGTCTGGGCACAGTGGAAAGCTCTAATGCGGCCAGACCTCACAGATGCTGGCAGTTTCTGCCACCGGCCAGCGTGTGCCCTGGGTGAAATACTTGCTCAACCTCCATTTACTCATCCTAAGGGAATACTAAGGGGATGATGATACCGCATACCGCACAGTGTTGGGTGGATGCACAGCTGCTTTGCACACTATAAAGTGACATCCAAGTTATTGCTGCACTCTGGTTGGCTTTGTGGTGCTGCTGCAGCCTGTCTGGGTCTGAGTAAGTGCTCACGCTAATTTCCAGGAGGAGGAGAAGTCACTAGGAGAAGGCGAAGTGCTCAGGTTCACAGGGCTGTGTGGACGGGCTCAGAGTCTGGGGTCCTGGTCCAGGCCGTGTGAAGACTTTCTGTGTGACTATGCCACATCTCATGTCCTCCCCGCTCCCTGGGCTCCAGTTCTGCTGTCTGTAAATGCTCAAGTGAGGGAGCTCGAGTTCTCTGACGTCCCTCTCAGTCATGTTTCTTGACATCAAGCTCTGCTGATTACATCGCCAAGCCCCTGAGTCACACCAGCCAAGAACCACCACTCAGCGAGACTCTCACCCTGTTTCCCTCTAGCCCGAACTATTTTTCTGGGATTATGCTTCATCCCCTCTCATGGCTAAAACAGAGGCACTTATTTACTTCTGCCCCCACTCGATGTAGATGTCTGGATGACATTTTTTCCCAAATGACTGTGAGCTTCCTGATGGAGAGAGACTAGGCTGTGCTCACTGGCCATTGTGTTCCTCAGAAACGCCTTGTAGACAGCAGGAGCCCAACGAATGTGTGCTTGCCTGAACTGCAAACCGCTCAGCGCTCAGTATGGCTCACTCCTGCACGCCTTGCACAGTGTGCTCTGTTTCTCCCTCCACCACAACCGTCCCTGTTTGGCCAAGGCCCAGAGCGACAGAGGCCGGTGAGGATAAGTCTTGCCCCTTCTGGCACTTGGGGATAGTCTATCCCCTATGGCAAAGCAGGCTCCTCCGAACCTTCCCCTGGGTTCTCCCAATGGGTGGACAGCCCACTGAACTGAGGGGGTTATGAGATGAGATGTTTCCTCATTTCACAGTTGAGAACACTCTGGCCTCCCCAGCTGGGTCAGGACCCATATCACAGTCCCGACAGGGCATCCAGACGTACCATCGGTCGAAAGAATGGGCGCTCCTTTATCACAGCAATTATCCTACTGCATTGCAATTACCTGCTGTTTCTCTCTCCCTCTAGATTGTGAATTTACAAGGGTGGGGACTGTGTCTTGTTTATCTCTGAAGCCCCAGGACAGGGCCCGATGCAGTGTAGACACTCAACAGTTGTCAAGTGAGTGAATGAACCATGTACAAACTCATTTTAGTCCACAACACACTCCAAAATGCAAGAGGAGTATTCCCCTGCAACTGGGGATTTTCTGGTTGTTCTTTTCTACTTCCTGCTGGCTCATCTGTCAGAGCAGGTGTAGGAGGCCCCATTTCCCTGGGGTCTGGGTCAGCCCCATTTCCTATGACGAGAAGCTCTTTCTCCCACCGAGCTGTGGGGCTTTGGGCCTCGTGCAAACACTGGTGAGTCCAGGTGCTGGGAGGCTGTCTCTGAAGTGCGGTAAACAGAGGGCATGCTTGTATGATGTTTCCATGTGAGAGAATAAAGGAACCTTGTCCTATTACCTATTCTTGTATGTGAGTTGGGGTGGGGGAGAGGAACTCTCTCCCTGCATTTCCCAAAGACATTCAGTTCTTTTGCTGCCCAGGTGTTCAATAGCTGTTTGAAGGCTGTGGTCAAGACCCTGGACTCTAGACAAGGAAATGACTTCGTGGTGTGGTTCCTCCCTTTCTCTTCTGTTGCACGAATGTTACTGTTAGTCATCGCAATTGTGCCTACACGGGCAAGGCAAAGGGGAATGCTGAGGAAATCATGCAGGTAATCTGGGCTGGCTTTTCTTTGCTATGAAGAGCAAATACAAACACGCTTTATCTTGCCTGAAGACAGGGATGCCTGATACCCTTCCGTGCCTTGCCCGCCTTTGCCCACGATGCTGTCTCTGAATGGAAAGCCCTTTCCTTTCCAGGACACTCCTATCTATGCAAGTGTCACTTCCCTGATGAATGTTTTCCTACTCCCACAACAACCAATATATCACTCTACAACGGCACTTATCACAGTCCATTAGCACTTGACTTGGGATCTTTCTCCCTCATTTGAGTTCCTGGAGTACAGAGACAGGACTTACTCATCTCTCTACCTGGATAGCGCCTGATTCCAAAACAAGAACTCTGGATATTTATGGAGAACAAAAATTAAGGAATCCCACACTAAGGGAAATTGCAACCTTGCAAGATCTCGGGCAGAGAACACGGACCTATTGTCTCTGTCTAGCTTCTGTGGCCAAGCCCCCCAGATTCTTGTCGACAGTTACTCCCCTGGGCCCAGGCCTGGTGCATCAGGCCCACTTGCCTCCTGGGTTTAGACAGCAGGTAGAAGGCTTAAAAGCTGGCTCGAAGGTCCAAAATAGCCATTTCTAGGCTACTGGGGCCAGCTCAAGGCAAATGAATCACAGTAATCACAATATCACACACTTGGCCTTTTAATTCTTACGGTGCTTGGAGATTTTAGAATCCCTTTAAGCAGAAAATTACCAAAGGTTGCGACGCTGCGTTTTTGCTCTATTGATTTCCTACTCCCTATTGATTCCTGTGCAGTATACTAGGAAGTGCTTTGTATAAGCAGAAGGGAGCCACATAAACATGTTTGGATGAGGCCACTGTTAGGCCACCATTAGAAAGAGAGGGTTAACTATTCTGATTTTTTTTCATATCTCTATCTTTTTATTCTCCTAATAACCTCCTCTGGTAGAATCAGGAGGGATCAATCTATCTTCCAGGGGGGAAAGTAGTACACATTATGTTTGTATTTGTCCAAGTTTATACAACAGGAAAGTGAAGGCTAAGACTATGACTAACATAAGGACTAAAATGGTTCCTATGGTCTGACGGCCTCATTTTATAAACAGGGAATGTGAGGCCCAGAGACACCAAGCAGCTTGCCTAAGGACGCACAGGGAGTCAAAGTCAGAGTCACATTAGAACCCAGGCCTCTTCCCTCTCAGCCAATGAACGTTCCACAAGACTAGCCCCTTCTTCCTTGGGCTTTGACTGTCTAATACTTGAAAAAAATCCAAAGCAAGGGCAGATTCTATTACAAAGGTGTCCCCTGGTGCACTTAGTGACGATTACGACCAGAGTCAGAGGAGACGAGACCTTGACCAAAGGTAGGCATTCCTCTGCAGCTCCCGTGATGCAGAACTAGATGGCTCTCCCTAGCCACCTCCAGCCAGGGGGAACGCAAAACTGGCCAGGCAACTCATTCCATTGTTGCATTGTGTGAAAATTATTTCTTCCATATGCCTTCTCCTCTACACTGGCTGCTGCATGGAAATTAATTTCATTTACAGTAGTTCATTTTAATTAATTCATTGGCACAACTAGTGATATGCACTCATTCCTTAGGCCACGTGTGCAGTTTCTGCTTGTCCTGGCCCCCCCACGACTGGACAGCTGGTATGCTGGTGGCCTGCTAACTCAGTGATGTCCCCATTCCACTCTGTGCCTCCTGTCCCCTGGAGTGCCAGGGCCCATGGGTGCCAGGTTCCTACCTCCATCGTTGTCTTTGCTGTCACCACAGGCGGTTTCCATGGAAGTGTCACAGCCTGCTCCTCTCCAGCCCAGCTGGCAGACGCAGTGCCACCCATTCAGGTCCAGGGTACATCTGCCATTACCATTGCACAACCCAGGGCAACCCTCTGCAAGACAAAGCACACAGAGTCGAGGTCTGATCTCCCACAGCCAACTGCCGCTGCACACACTCTACCTGCCAACTTTCAAAATGCTTTCACATCCATCAGTACACTGATGCCACAGCAGCCCAGGCAGGCAGGTGTCGCTTTGCAGAGAAGGCAACTTTGAGGCTCAGAGTGGTAAAAGGACTTACCAAAATTGCACAGTCAGAAGTGGCAGGGATAGGCTTGAAACCCACACCTCCTGCATCTAAAACCCCCCTTTCAATCGGGATTCTAGAGCTGAAGTCAGTGGACGTGGGCCTGGCAGAATCTGACCAATAGAGCTGTTTGCCTGATCCTTGCTCTTTATTCATCCTCGCATTTCTCTCCTGTCTCTGGCAGCTGTTTGCAACAAAGGCAATACCTTTCTGCTTACTCCTCATGTCCCTCAGCACTTCTCTGTGTCATTCTAAAGGGCTACACTTTTTCCAACTCTTGTTACCAGGTCAATTTTATTGGGCCTTAGGCATTTCATTTATTTTGCCTTATTTTCTCCTAAATAACTGTCTTTGCTTTGAGGAAGAGGGCTTGGGTCTTTTTCTCACCATCTTGTGTGGAGCTACACTTAGAAGAGGGCTCTGCACCCAGAGGAGCCCCAGTGTCTGTCCCAGAAGAGACTATCTAGGGCTGTCTGCCAGTGCAATGCAGGTATGTGCAGGCTGCTCTGCTCCCATTACTTTCATCTGTACACCTATCTGCCCGTCTGTCATTTACTAAGCACCTTCTCTGAGCTAGCACTGGAGGTACAGAAGTGAATAAGACCTATTCTTATTCTTGAGGAGCATGCAGCCTATCAAAGGAGACAAATTCATACAAGTGAAACATTTCACTGCTAGGTGCCCTAAAGGAGATGTACAAAATATGGTGGGAACTTAACATAGGTGTGGCCATCCAAGAGGGCTGTGGATGAGCTAATCGAGAAGGACCAGGCAATACCTAGACTCTGTGTTGGTTATGCTTTGACCATATGATAAGGTGGTGAGTTTTATTGCTATTAAAGTAGATACAGGGTTTTTGATTACCACCCTGTCAAGCCCCTCTGAATCTGTGGCTCAGAAATCTAGGTCTGAGAATATGTTAAGTTACATGGTGCACTTCAGCTTCTATTTTTGCCACTTGGTTTTCATTCAAGTCCTCACTTTAATAAACCTGCCAACCTCCTTCTTGGAGGGGCTATCAAAGATCACCTGTCACTGTCATGCCTTCCATCTCCTCTTTGCCCCTGCTCAGTCTCAGGGAAAAGTATGGATGTGAAAGCACTCTATTAGCTGTAGACCTTAATTTGTTCTATTATTATGAGCAGCAAACTGCTCCAAATATGGCTATGAACTGAATCTTCTGCCATGACATAATGGGAAATTGACCCATTATTCTTAAGTGGGGCAACAAATGTGAAAGTGGCTGTCTAGTAAAAGACCTGGCCCGAGGTAGGCACTCACCAAATGGCTAATCAATCAGAATCTAAAACTTTAGTGCTTCAAGGACTTTTGAGAGTTGACTGTCATTCCAAAGTGAAAGAAAAGAGCATGTTTATTTACACTTGAGATGTTCAGCCCAGCCCAAACAGTCAATCAATCTGGCCATTGTGTTTTCCATTCAAAAGAAGAAACATTCATTAAGTGTGAACTCCAAGCCTAGGGGGGATTCCTTGAGAAGTTTGGAAGCATATGTAGACTACGTGGTCTCTGCACAGCAGAAGGCTGTTGGGAAAGATGGGAAGCCACTAGCATGTCCTCCCCCAAAAGTGACTGAGAAAGAAGTGGGCTCCAGGAACAGTGCTGTGACGTGCAGGTGACTATCCAGGCATTCTAACTCGGTAGCCAACATCAGCCACCCCTAGTGGTCTAAGCAATCATAGCCTCCTCCTTTCCCCCAATTAGTCTCATTTCAATTTTTGTCCACATGGCTGGGCACAGTGGCCCACGCCTGTAATCTCAGCACTTCGGGAGGCTGAGGCAGGGGGATCGCTTGAGGCCAGGGTTTGAAATCGGCCCCCTGGGTAATATAGGGAGACCCTTGTCCCTAGAAAAAAAAATTTCAACCTTTATCCATAGGCTGGGACTTATTTTTAATTAAGCCTCATTTGTAGTTGGAATCAGTCTTGGAGGAAGTAGGTTCCTATCTTTAAGAATGGTAATAAACTGCTTTCTTTTGCTCTAAGATGTAGCCTCCTATAAGATGCAAAGAATATCTCTTGCTAAGAGTGCAGGCTTGAGAGCCATACCAAAGGCTGACTGTGCCAGTCAGTGGCTGTGTGACTCAGGCTCATTATTTAATTTCTTTGAGACTCAGTCTTTTTACTTACGAAGTGCGGGTATTAGAGGGATTAAAAAGACAATGTGTGTATAATACACAAGGCCTGGGATATAGCTCAAGCACGATATCTGAATCTTCCACTCACCTTTACCTTCTATTTTGGGTAGAGGGCGCATAATATCGTAAGTTGTACCCATAACCTCAGGTAGGGCTCATGGAAAGGCAAGATAGGAAACGGAGGCAGTTATCTAGATCAGAGTCAGCAAACTTGCTCTGTAAAGGTCTGAAGGGTTTAGGCTTGTGAGCCACACGGTCTCTGTTGCAATTACTCAACTCTGCCATGTCGCTTGAAAGCAGCCACATGCAATTTGCAAGCGAATGCACATGGCTGTGTTCCAATAAACTTTATTTACAAAACTAGGTGACGGGCTAGATTTGGTATGCGGGCTATAATTTGCCAAACCCTGGTTTAGATGCTTCAGGACAGTGATGACAATGGCAATTGCCATATACTGAAGGTATACTATGGCTGGCTACTCTGTTAGGCACTTTACATTGATTATTTCTAAAACAAGTAACTTGTTAAAATTTTCAGACCCTGATTTTCTAGGGTAGTTCCAATCTCATACCACTTAATTCTAAATTTTTAAATAAAAACCATGTGCTACAACAGAGCAAGGACTTTGGAGTTGGACAAAGCTCAGTTTAAATCTCAGCATCATTATTTTACTTATAACCCCATGTGATGACTTGCAAATTATTTAACTCTAAGCTTCAGTTTTCTCATCTGTAAAATGGAGACAATACCTAATTCAAAGAATTGTTGAGAGGATTAAATGAGATAATGTATACAGATTATTTCTCACAGTGGGTAACGTAAGTTGGCATTCAATAAATGGTAGCTATTTTTATTATTGTTATTGTTGGGATTTATTTGTTTTAACTTTGTATAACTTCACTAAGAAATTCGCAAACAAGAAAACCCTTTGCCTGTCCAAACTGCATCAATGTTTGGGTTAAAAGCTATGGTCCTCATAAATACAACCTTGCCAAAGATGGTTGAGACGAGCCCAGGATTTGTCTCCTGGGGATATGGGGTCCACATGCAGTATGGTGGGAGGGGGCGTGATGGGTTCAGGGCCATGAGTCCCTGTGCATGTCATCATCTCATGCTTTCCTAGCATACTGCCCTTCACTCAATAGCAATTATCCCAAGTATATGTAAATGATCAATTTTGCAATCAATTTAATTGTCTTACTCCCTCCATTAGAATGTACAAGCCACAAAGGCAACCCGGGCGCTAAACCAGTACCTGCACACAGCAAGCACTCAATATATATTTGTTGAAATGAATCAATGAATGAGATAGGAGACCTAGGTTCTGGTACCTCCTGACTCACTTGTGGGTAAGTCACTTTCCCTCTTTGGCCTCAATTTTCTCAATTATGAAATAAGGGTTTGGATGAGATGATCCATTAGGTCCTTCCAGCATAACTGACCCAATAGAGAAGGTCAAAACAGTTTCAAATTGGATGATTCTGTTCTTAAATTCAACAAACCATACTCAGCACCTACTATATGCCAGACCTTGTGTTAACTCTGGGGTGTACAGAGATGAGATATATCCCCCTGCCCTCAGTAATTTTATATTCTATTTATCTGTATCCTACTTTGTTACAGGAAGAATTTAAAATGGGTCTTTAATCTCAAATAATACTTCTCAAAGTGAACGTTGTGAAATACTACTTCTATGAAGTCCTCAAAAGCAAGCTTCTGCAGTCAAATATGTTTGGAAAACATGGCATCCTATACTCTTATCCTAGAAAGTCACACTGAATATCAATATATTAAAGGTTCTGAAAAGTTCTATCATAAGAAACCTGCTTACTTGATTACTAGAGCAATTGGAAAAATTTGACCTTAGAACTCTTTTTCCCTCCAACAACCCTGTAATATTCCATTCCATGAAACCCCCTTTGGGAAGCCCTGTTCTAGTGAGCTGCCGTGGGCACACGGCACCTTGTGCACACATTCCATGATGCTCTGAAGCTTCTTGAAGGGACAGGTGTTCTCAGGAAGGGTCTGCTCTAGATGTGGAATCACAGAGGCACTATCCACAGTCAGTTTCTTCAAATGGACCGAGCTGTACCCTGAGGATCTGCACTGTCCTCTCAGTTTCAGAGGGACTTTGAGTACCTGTGGGTGGAATGAGGTTTGCTTTCATCTAGCAACTTGCTTCTGGGATAGTCACAGCCCCATTAGCCAGCATGAGGAAGCCACCTCTAGGGTGACTTGTGGACTTTCTTAAAGCAATATGCCCAACCTTACCCACTGCTGAGGCTGATTAATTCCACAAACTCTCAAACTCATCAATAATTCAGAGAGCCCACATGACATTAACAATCCCTTCTAGAAAGATCCTACCAGGCATTTGCTAGAGCCAAAATAATGTAATTTTAAGGTTTAGAAAAGGGCTGCGCTTTTCAAAAGAAACGATGCCCTTTAAATGACAAGGGACCGCTTTATCATCAACCTTCTGCTTAAGCCCAGGAAGCAGCCCCCTTGCAGCTAGCATCAGGTGTGTGACTAGAAGACTTTCAGACTCTTTGAAGGTATTTATCTTTCAGTGAAGTGGCAAGGGGCTACGTAATACGCCTATCATATAAAAAATGCCCTGTTTCTTTATGTTTTGCTTCTGGTCCTCTTAGACTTCTTTATCTCCACATTCACTTCCCTAGACAGAGTCATCATCATCTCTTACCTAGTTGACAGCAATACTCTGCTCATCGGTCTTCTCGTCCTCAACATTCCCCCTCAATTCTTCTTTCGCAATATGGCTGGATTGATTCTTCCAAATCCAAATGTGATCAAACCATTATCCTGCTTCTAAAAACCTTCAGCGGCTCTCTCATACCCTTATGTTAAATTCCACAATCTATTATACAAGACCCCTGACCAAAGTGGGAGGGGGAGAGCTCCTTGCTAAACCCTCATCACACTTTGTTGGAATTACTTGTTTTAGTGTCTTCTCTGCTACACTGCAGGTACACCAAGATCAGGGACCGTATCTGCTGTGTAGTTTTCACATTTCCTGGCATTTAAGGAGTTCAATGTATTTGTTGAGTGAATGTTGTTTCTTTAGTCTCTACCAATAGAACAGGAAAGCAATGAACAAAAGCTTGTTTGTCTTTGAACTTCAAAATACTCGACTCTGACAAGTCTTGAGCTTACATGGTACAGGTCTCTGAATTCCTTTTTTAGAATTAGTATCCATTATACCAGAACATCAGCCAGATGAGGGCTTGGTTCAGACCTAGATTTTGCCAAGAAACATTCATCTTTTAAAGCAAGTTGTGATTCATTGACCTAATCCAACTAAAGGTCTGGTGATGATATTTTCTGAACTAAAGATCAGAACATGTGGTTTGAGACAGAACATGGGCCGCTTCCCAGTGACGGTGCCAATTTGGAAGACATGGTTTGGAGGAAAAAATATTGGAAATTATGATACATTCATGGTGACTTACAATGATAGAAGTTGGAATGTTGAAAACATGGACAGGCCAGGAAATCCAAAGTCCTGGCTCTGCCACTTACTGGAAGTGTGACCTAGGATGAGCCACTCAACTCCCTCAACTTTAGTTTCCTTTTTTAATCAAATCAGTATAATTACATCTGTTCCCTTAAAAAAAAAAATCACAGACTCACTTCAAGCTCATGGATGTGAAAAAACTTCACATAGTAGGAAAAAATTCTATCAAATAGATGGTAACATAATTAAATTCAGTCCATCCTGAAGATTCCTCTGAAAATGTGTGAAACACCTATTTTAAAGAGGCTCAGAGGTACTACTTTTTCTTGCTGGATGATTTTATTCTCAGCTGAGGACCAGCACAAGGAACGGGATAGGCCCTTGCTTCCCACAACCCCAGTGGGTCCTAGCGACACCTCTGTTGTATCGGGCAACGTTGTCCCAGCTGAAAAGCATTTAGTCAGTTGTGTTTCCCTGAAACCCTGTCCATAAGTTTTCAAACAGCAGTTGCTATCTCTTATACAAAGCCAATTTAGCCTTTTCCTTTACAGTTTCAAAAACTAATCTGGCTAATGAAGTCCTTCTACAAATCAGGAGTGTGAATAACAGTAAGAATATGATAAAATAGCATAACTCACATTTACTGAGCTCCTACCCACACCTAAGCACTTTATATTCATTATTTCACTTAATCCTCACGCTAACCCTGTGGGGCGAGTCCTGCTAGCTTCCTCGTTGTCTAGATACAGACTCTGAAGTGAAGAGAGGCTAAATAACTTGCCCAAGGTCACCCAGCTCATCACGTGTTGGAGTCGGGATTTAAACCCCGGCAGTGTGACTCCAGAGTATGTGTCCCTAACAACTGAGAACATATTTCTTACCAGGTGTTGTGGTAGGGCCTGAGGATAAAAAGATGAATATGATGTGGTATTTCTCCTCAAGGAGCATAAGAGTCTTTTAAGAGCACACATATCTGATCATTCTGAGACTTATTCTTAGACCGATGAGGCCTATTTGGAAAATTAGACACCATCTAATTAATGTAAATGTTTAAATTGGAAGGAATTACTTTGCCTTTAGGGAACAGTTTTCAAAGATAAAACTTACCAAAGTCAGGCCTTCTCTGAAAAGGAAAACAAACCAAGCAAGCAAGCAACCATCCACTCCCTGAGGTCAGGGGTCTGCTTTCCCCCTTGTCTCCAGAGTCTGGCCCACGTGCCCGGTACACCGTGGGGGCTGCACGTGTGGTTGCTGGATGAATGAACACAATAGCAATAGAGTATAGTCCTTAAGATTTCTGAACTTGTGCTTGGGTCTCTCCCTCTCTCAGGCCACCCATTCTGGCTTCCAAGATCTTAATTCTGATGGGCCAGGGGTCATAAGGAACGGGCAGGGTGACATGAGATGGGGTGGATGTGAGATGGGGTGTATGTATGTGGGGAGAGGGGAGGACAGCAGCACAATGGTAATGTCACAAACAGATCTGAGCAACCTAGGGGGAGAATGACACTACAGGTATATCAACTACCTTGTGACCAAGGGCATCCCCTTTGGGCAGTGGATGCTGTGACAAAACTGGGGATATGGCAGCATCTAGGCATCATGCTTATGGCGCGTATATACATTTTTATATACACATTTCTTCTTTTATGCTCACACACAAACACACACACAAAGACAACGGGAAAATAGAGGAAGGAAGACCATACCTTTAACTACCCTATCCAGATAGTGAGCTTGGGAGATAAAAGACAGGACATTTAAGGTAGGCTCGAGTAATCGCAATACGGCCTGCCACATAACCATGCCAGGTGCTAGGGAGACAAAGGGGGCTGTGTCTCACATTTGGGACAGGCCCCTGTCACAGTGGGGAAAATAAAACCAAAGACAGGATAACACCAGAGAGAAGGAGGGAGAGCAAGCGATTCTCCAGAAGGGCCAAAAGGAACTTCGATTCATTCTGTGATCCAGGCGTTTGGAAACGTGATCATACAAACGAGAAGACAGATGGATAGGGAAAACAGGAGAAAGGAGGATGGGAAGCTGCAAACGTGGCCACGCTCCTGCTCCGTCAGGTTTACCCAGCTTTATGGAAAACCAGAACTTGCCCTTTTGTCTGCTCAGAGCAGCCTCCGACCTCCCTCCAGGGGGAGCAGCTGCACCAAGAACAAGTGCACCCCATCCGGGCAGCAGTGTTCCCAAGAAGCTGGAATTTAGAAATATGCAAAATTTGAATAATCTCTGATGTGCACTAGGGAATTGAGTTGAGTCTTCGGTCAAATACACTGCTAGATTATCTGTTTGCCTTTCTTGAATTTTCCACTTACACACGTGCCCACATATGCTTGAATGCAGAATGCTTGGTGTTCTGAGATGCCTCCCTCCTTTGTGTATCTTACACAGAGGGGGAGGTGCAGGGCAATGGATGTCACTGTGAAAAACAGCAAAAAGAAAAGCAAACCTGACTACTTCGCAGTGCTTATTAACTCAAAAGATAGAATGATGTGTGCTTTGTCTTCCAACAGAGGGGTTGTATCTAAGCCTTGAATTATTTGGCCATCTAAGGTCTTGCTTGTGAGGATGGGTGTCAAAAGTTGCTCTGAAATAAAGCCCACTGTGCATACATGTGGGGGCCCGGCCGTGTGTGTAGGGCAGGGCAGGCCTCTTCATTCCCAGAGCAAATCAGTAATACCATTCCACCTTCCCCACCTAGGCTGGAGTCATGGCCATTTGGGGGGGCTCCCCTTTCCCTGTCTCCCTACATGTCCCCCTAGTATGTTCCCACAGAGGCAGACAGACGGCAGTCTCTTGAAGGAGCTCATGTATTCAGCCAGGCTGCACCCCATCCTCAGCTCCGTTTTACACATCAATTGAAAGCCCATCGAACAGGACTGGACTGCAATGGTGTGGCCTTATCTGGAATCCCTAGGGTTCTATAAACTGTAAGAACATTCTTACTCTGTTCATAAAAAAATGTCAATTTTATTTTTTCAATCCTCTGGATAAAACAGACATTGTTGCTGTTCATCAATATATATTAGCCTCAAAAGACTGGTGGATGCTCTTAGTTCAGGTACCCATGTGGTCTCTGTTTCAAGATGATATATGCTTCTGGAGGCTGCACAGCCAAGTGGAAAATTGGGAAGAGGAGATTTTAACTTGGCCTGCATGCTTCCTTTCATGCTTATAGATGCTCCATGAGACAGGAGGATATAAGAGGAGAACATGAAGGAGAGTGGCTTATTAAGCGTGAGTGAGTAAACAAGGCTGTGGAATGCCAAATGATGAAAAATAGAGACAGCCTACATGAAAAACAGTCTAGGAAACATCTCTGGCTAAAGGGAAGGATTTCTTGATTCTTGGTTCATCTGTCACTTTAGCCTTAGTCACGCTAATTCATCTAATTTTGCAAAGTGGTCTAAAATTTCTTAGATATCATCTCCCAGGGTATGCTATCAAAGAGCAAGAACACACAGGATTTCCTGGCTCAGGTGGTTTTCTTAGCTTTCAGATCTGTAGAGTGTTTTGGGGAGTCCTAATCATAAGTTCTTGTAATGATTCTGAATCCAGTTACAGAAGAGGTGGAGGGAGTCTAGGTTTCTCTTCCAGGGATGGCCAGGCTGGCTGAGATGCCATCATTGGGATCCAAATGGTCATACCACTGTGCAGTGTCCACTTGGAGGGAGTTCTCTGATGAGGAAAGTGTTCTTGACCATCTCCAAACCAAACGTTGGCATCACAGCTCTGGTGGTGAGTAAAGATTATGTCCACTCTATCCATAGGATCCTCTCCCCAGGGCCACAGGCTGTTTTAGACAGGTCTTTCTCTTCTAATGCCACTTCACTTTTAAGAACCATATAGTATTGAAGATCTCTATTAAATGCAAATATATTTTTAATGTCTTTAAAAAATTCTTACTAACTTCTCCAGACCACAGGTAGAAGAGAAGCCAGTGGAAGTAATCCAGGCAGGCTCAGGTCACTACCAACATTGTGAGTTTTCAGGAAACTAGACATTCAAAACTTCAAACCGGGCCGGGCACGATGGCTCACACCTGTAATCCTAGCGCTCTGGGAGGCCGAGGCGGGCGGATTGCTCAAGGTCAGGAGTTCGAAACCAGCCTAAGCAAGAGCAAGACCCTGTCTCTACTATAAATAGAAAGAAATTAATTGGCTTACTAAATATATATGGAAAAAATTAGCCGGGCACGGTGGCACATGCCTGTAGTCCCAGCTACTTGGGAGGCTGAGGCAGAAGGATCCCTTGAGCCCAGGAGTTTGAGGTTGCTGTGAGCTAGGCTAATGCCACGGCACTCTAGCCCGGGCAACAGAGTGAGACTCTGTCTCAAAACAAACAAACAAACAAACAAAAAAAAAAAAACTTCAAACCGTGACTCCATAAATTGAAAGAGATTCCTTTGCTACAAAGAGACCTCAAGCTGCGCTGAATCCCAAAGCTGATAACAACAGTTCATACCAAGTCCGAGAGTACTCTGGGAAGGGAATAGAGTCTTCTGCTTCTGGCTATTGAAAATGGAAGTGACAACTTTGTCTCTGAACTCCAATGCCATTTATTTATAAAAGGCATGGGTAGAAGTCTGTACTAGTGTTGCTTTTATGCTTTCAAAATCTTGGCACATATGCTCTTGAGTACAATCATTTTAAAATTCATGATTTTACAGTAGCAACTTTTAGAAAAGCTGATGCAAAGTCCATAAGTTTGCATTATGGAAGGTGGATTCAGGACTTCATAAAATCCTGGCATCTTTTTCCTCAGGACTTCTTTCCTCTCAGGCCACACTTATTTATTTATTTGACATAGCACAAATGTTTCTTATGCTCCTGCTACATTCCTGTCACTATGCCAGAGGTTGGAGACAGTGGTGGCACACAGCTCTTTATGCTACAAACTTTGGCATGAGGTTGGTCTGTGAGGTCTTAGGTCTCTTTGGAATTTCTACATCCATCAACGTGAAAACTTCTTTCCTTGACTTGCCTGTACCAACAGAAGTTTCCAAAAGTTTCTCTTAGGATAATCTCAAGAAAATTCCGGGGCCTCCTATCAAAGGTTATGGAGAACATGTCAAGAGGATTTCCATTCTTATTCTCCGGGAGCCTTAGGTCAACTGTTATAGTTGTACCACTGGTACACATCAGGCCAGATTAAACAAGGATCACTGTGACAGGTGACGCGTGTGGTGGTTATCATCATCTGAACTTCTTTCACATGGATGACAAACCACCGAAGAGGTGTTCTTTTTAAGATCTTGGATACATTAATGCTCTTCTCTCTTTGGATGAACGATCAGTGAATAAGTGCTCAGTGGCACCCACCCTGAGAGAAACTCACAAAGCCCAGTAACTTTCCTGCAGTTTCCCACCCCTACCGTGTGTGGGCTGAAATCTCCCAGCACCATCAGCAAATCAAACTCTTGCTCTGATAAGGTGAGGCAGATCCCTGTGCATTTTCTCTTTCTCCTTGTCAGCGTCTGTCCCGTCGGATCACGGGTCCTGTTGTGAGTGAATGCTTTAGAGGAGGGATAACCACAGGTTATCGCACAGGTGCCGATACCTCGTTGAGTCATTTGTGAGCCCTTGGTTAAGGATCGTCTGATTACAAAAAAGAAACCTGAGAGCTGCCATGTAAAAGTGGACAAAGCACTCCAGAAGATTTTGTGGCCTTTCTTTATAATTCCTCCTCATCATGAAGTCTGGTTTTGCTCACTCAAGTAATTGCATCATCAGAGTAGTATTTTGATCTGCACTCCCAGAGGAGGTCTTTGTTTAAGGATCAGGATTTATATGATTGGACAACTCTCCTGAAGTCTAGTAAAGAATTCTGTATATTTGGCATCTTGCACAATCACAGCTTTGGGGGCAGGGTTGGAATTTTACAAGTGTAATCAGAAGCTGGTATTTCCTGCAGGTGTTTTGAGACTTTATAGACAAAGGGCACTGAGATGAATAAAATAACCATTAAAGAATTGATTCGAAATGTTAGTAGTGTTTTCAAAGAAACAGGAAAAAATTAGACACCTTCTTAAATTTAGCTATGATTTCCAGCTTTCTCAGAGGAAATCAGAGGTCAAGCCCCAGGCTTAAGGGACCCATAAAATTCCTTGAAAAGACATCCAAAAATATGCATTTGATGACGCGATGTTGAACATACACTTGAGAAACAAATACAAATCAATCCATCCTACCTTAACTTCTGGGCTAGGAAAACTGAGCTTTGTATGTGCAATTGTGAATATTAACATCGAGAGCAAAATTGAAGAATTCCTTTTTCTTTGTGGGATACTTTAGGAGCAGGTGACTCAGTTACGTGCTGTTGGTTGTGCGGTTCTGTGGGTAGCAGGGGAAGGGGCCGGAATTCTGTCACCCTGGGGACTATCTCCAGCCACCCCATTCTGTGACCCATGGACAGAGAAACTGAAGCCCCAAGCAATCACGTGGTCTGCCACGGTGCTTTCACCAAAGATCTTTCTTCAAGACGCAAAGGGACAGGTAATTCTCAACATAAGGAATTAGGATTGAATGTGAAGTATTCTTGCTGTTTGACAAAACGCTGTCATTAAAGAGGATGCCACTGTTAAATTCTGACAACCAACCTCTCTTGAGAAAAATCAAGTAGCTTCCATAAAAGATGAGGTGGGCCAAAGCCTCCAAAAGAAGACATTTAATTGCTACCATAATGATCTGCTTTGCAAAATGTCACTGGGGTAAAAAGTTTCTTATGCTGGGGCCATAAGGAGCCCAGATTTGTCTTATTCTTTAAATTCTTTATTCCTGTTGTAAAGTAATCAAATCCTTCTTTCCTGTTTATGGAGGGCAACCGTGTGTAAACAAACAGGCCCTCCTCTCTCTCACTTCCACTGCATGGAGGTCTCTGAATCAGTGTCTTGGATACTGGTTCTTTCTCCGATATGGGAAATGACTATATTGCAGTGTTGGAACTAGCTGCATGATAATGGCCTATTGTATAATAATGACATCTGATAACAAGAGAAAATTTAACACTTTGAATTTCTGACTTTTCACATCAGCAGTTTTTTTCTTTTCCTAAATTACCCTCACAGGGAGTGAAGTTCCCTGGAAACATAAGAAAATGCCTCTTGTTCCCATTAAAGACTAAAGAAGGATTTCTCCTTCTCATTTCTATTTCAACAAGAAAAGAAAGGCACCTACCATTGTTCCTCTCATTTGCATCCCCTCCCCTCCCTGACATCCTGCAAGGTTACTGAAGTGCTCCTTCTGCATGACGGTGTTGGCTTTCTCTTGGGGATGCAGCTGGCCACAGGCAGAGACCCACAGACACAAGGTTGCCATGCAGGAAAATTAGACAAGGACAAAGAAAACGCTCACCACACAATGAAAGGTAATAGAATTCTGAGCCAAAGTCCTTTCACCTGAGCCACTATGACTAGTCCATTACTTCTTCAATGTCCTATGACATTTTGCTGGTATTTAGGACTGTCAACTTTCCTCTCCTATTGTGCACATTTACCTTGATGTATTTCTTATCTGTAGGGGAAAAAGCATCTGCAACCCCAAGGAGGAATCTGTTCTTAAAGAATGACAACAGGATGTGCTACGGTGGTAGGAGAAGATGGTTTGACTTCTTGGCATCAAAATAAAAGAGACTGTCTTAAAAGCAAGGCTGATGCATATCCCCAAGATGCTGCGTGTAGCAAGGCCTGCCCACGAGCCCTGGCATGAATCATCTGTGATTGGACGAAGGGAGAATTTCCCTAAATCCCTAATCATTTGACTCAGATTAGATGCTTTTATCTTTTTGAAAACTTTTTGGAATTTTGGTAAGGTGAGCTGAGGACTCGGTAAGCAAGTGATAGAAACAGAATGTGCTCTCTCTGAGCTCTGCTGTTTTTGTTTTATTTTATTTTTTAATAAGGATTAGCCTTCTTCTGGGCTGGGAGGCAGAAAGGTCAGCCTGTCCTTAGTCACGCAGAAAAGTGGAGGTGAGGGGAAAGCAGAGTTTATAGAAGAGGGCACCTTGGATGGCTAGGGCCACCCCCTCATTAAGGGGTTCCCAGGACAATCAGTCATGAGGTAGGGTGACACTGACATACAGAAGCCATCAAGTAGTGTACAGTAAGATGACATGGCACAATCTGCTGCAGAAAAGCAGGAAGGGCTGCTGTCACGATGGAGTGGCTCTGTTGAGAATGGGGGCTGGGGCAAGTTAGGTGAGGAACTCTGCACACAGCCTCTGGGAAGGAGCTGATGCCTCAGTAGAACACCAGGGCTTTGTCATGCAAGGACTGCAGAGCTAGTAGCTGGTGGGGAGAAAATCAAGTTCCAAACTCCTGTTCTACCTCTTTAAGTTACATGACCTTAAGCCTCAGGCTGAAAAAGAGGAAATAATACATACTGCTTCACAGGGTGGTTGTTAGGAGAATGAAATAATACAGTAAAAGCTCTTAGCACAGTGCTCAACACGTTGTAAATACTTAAAAATTAGAAGTCATTATTGCTAATAATAAATGCAAGACATTCTACAGCCAGTGATGTTGCTAGGATGGGAACCAAGGATATAAACTAATGTCAGGCTGTAAACCAAAAAGAATGAAGATTTTAAAAACCCACAAGAGATAAGAGGTAGCTCTGTTTGCTCAAAATTCCTTTGTCTCTCAAAAGCTTTGGGGCGTGTCTTCCAGTTTAAGACCTAAGAGGTCACTTTCTGAGCCGGAAAGGCACATGGAATCCTGCCTTCTAAAGCCATGTGCTCGCCATCTGATCACAGACTCTTCATTAAAAAAAAAAAAAAAAGATGGGGAAGAAGTTAAAACACACATACATAAACTAGTTGATTCAATAAAGAGCTTTTGGTGAGTGCTCATTTCAGGATAATAAACAAAGCAAAAAGTCTGGCTGAGCTTAAAATCAACAAGACCAGCAGGAAAGGCAGAAAGAAGGGAACGAAGTGATCAGCTTGTTTTTAAAGCTGCCAACAGTGCTGCTTCAGCAGAGGCTGGTGCCAAGGAGACCCCAAGAGAGGGGAGAGGAGACAAATGCAAGCAGGATGGAAGCTGAGCATGGGGAAGGGGGATCTCAGGCCTAATGGACTGCAGATGTGGCCTTGGGGCCTGCGGGGAGCTTTCCACAGGATTGCAGGCCTCTGTGGGAACTCTGGCCCAGGATCCAGTGGCTATGGAGGGCTCAGAGCTAAGCATGAGCCACCCTAGCCAGATAAGGAATTTCATGTTGATAACAATGGCTACACGTATTAGGCTTCCCATTATGTGCCAGCCTGTGTCACACTCCTTACATGTATTATTATCTCCATCTTCTGGGTGAGAAAACTGAGGCTCAGAGAGGGGACAGGACTTACCGACAGCTGCTAAGTGGCAGTCATCTGCCTCATTCCTGAACACCGAGCTCTTTGACACAAAGCTATGCTGCATGTAGCCTGGGAGAAGCTAAATGGCAAGGCACACTAACCAGCTAACTGGGACCTGGGAAACAGAAACTGGGAGGAATCAGCTTGAAAAACGCCAAGTTGAAATCCAGCTGAATCTAAATCCAAATGATGCTTAGGAAAAGGCCAGTCATAATGTTGTCAGGTGAAAGGACTTTTTGCCCCGTGTTCCCACATGCAATGGGGGCCCCGACTGACAGAGGGGTCCTGCAGACCAGAGAAGCTTCCCTGGGCCCGGGCGCCATACCGATGGTGCAGTGCTCGCCGTTCCAGCCGGGGCTGCACTCGCACTTGCCGTCGCGGCAGGTGCCGTGCTCGGCACAGCGCGGGTGGCAGGCCCGCTGGTCACAGGCTGCCCCCATCCAGCCGTCCTCGCAGCGGCAGGTGCCCCCTACACAGATGCCATGGCCTCCACAGTCAGCAGCGCAGATCTCTGTGGGGGGGAGGAGGAGGGAGGACACAGGGCCAGGAGAGGAGGAGGGGGTGGGGGGGAGGGGAGGGAGGAGGGAGAGAAACAAAACAAGCATTGAGAAAGTTACTGCTGGGCGCGAGGGTCACGCTTGGCTACCTACCTAGGCTTCTCTGAGAGATCAGGATTCCCAAGGCTTCGGGGACTAATCTCCGTGGACAATGACCCTCGGACGAGAACATCTCTGGGCAGAAGCCTGCCTGGCGCCTGCTTCCCCACCAAAATAGAAGGGTTTGAAAGGCTCTGCTCAATTTGCTTTTCCCTACTGCCAGCCTGTCCCTACTTTTGTGCTTGCCACTTCCAAAGGGGACCGGCCTTCAGAACAGATGTGAGGAAAAGTCAAATTTAATTAAAAACCAGCTATGTGTGAAAACAAAGTGAGGACGAATCCCCGTTGCCAAATGAAGTGCTCGTGGGTCTAGCCAGGCACGTGAAGAGTTCCGGAGCCTGCACTTCATCCCGGGCTTCACGCCAGTGGAGGGGCGGGGGGTTGGGGGCAAAGGAGGCAGGGCCCCCCTAACCCATGGCTACACACTGGGTTGCTGTCCAAAACCTGCAGTTTGTTCTGCGCGGTTGCTGGGTTTATTCTCTGCTCCAGCTCCCTGCTTACTCACCCTAACTGCAAGCACCATCTAAATGCGCTTTCAGATCCAAAGCAAACAGCTGGGGGGGCCACTTCACGGCCGGAGTGGAGCTGCCCACTCTTCACAAAGGCTCCTCTGTGAGATGGTGCGAAACACACAGGCCCCGGTTCACAAACCCCTCGGGCTCCAGGCCAGCCACGGCTTCGTGCTTACTGCAGGCAGAGGTGCTGAAGGCTTCCAAAAGGCAACTGCTCTTTAGGAAACAGGTTGACAACTGTATCCACTGAAGCTTCCTGCCAAGGCTCTCATGGAGACCTTGACTTCATTCTTACGCCTCATGGCCCAGCATTCTTCAGATTCATGTGAAAATCCCAACACTTTTCATTTCTTTCAAACTAAATTAGCTGGCACCTCTATCAAGTTGCATTTGCCCATTACTCCCTTCCAAGCTGCACTCGGGTTTAGAGGCTACTAATATTCTAGCTACTTTTGAACAAGAAAACAAAACAAAATTAGGTCTCCGAGGCTCAGACCTTCCTGCAGATCTAAAAGACAATGGATAAAATGTTTCAGGATTAAAAAATAAACAGTAAGAGTTACCATTTATGGTGTATTCCTATGCTAGACACCCTGGCAAGCACATTACCTCAAAAGGAAGGTGCTTCCTACATGCAGTAACACATTGGGTTCCTCACCTGTAAGATGGGTTAGAGATCTCTCTGACCTGGCGCCCGGGACCTGGGTTCTACACTAGGTTCTGGGGCTTCTGAGCTGTGTGATGTTGGGCAGGTCTCTGGACTCCACTGAGCTGTAGTTCCTGGTCTGGGGAGCATGCGCAGTGTGAGTCTGCCTTAGAGCAGCCCTCTGCTGACCTAACTGGGCTGGAGTGAACACCCAGGGAAGTGGATGACAAAAGGGCATGGCAAAGATCAAGTAACCCAAGAAGGTTTCCTGAAGTTGAGGGCAGGATGGTGAGCTTTAGACTGGGGGTCTAGGGAGGTCCGTGAGGTCCATGCCTACTCTGTCACTAACCTGCTGCGTGGCCTTGGGAAGGTCACTTCCTCTCTGTTGTATGTCAGTTTCCTCATCTATTGCAGGAGGAATCTGATGGTGTCTAAGTTCTCTTCAGGCTCTAAGACTGTGGGATTCTATGATACAACACCTTCCACAGTATACTACACCCCAAGACTTGGCTGAAATGTCTCCCCTCCTCTGAGAAGCCCCCTGTGATTCACCCTTGGTTAGTCTCTCATTCCTTTCCTTCCCCTTTTACATGGTGTGGTGATTTTCTGTTGTGTCTGCCTCATCACCAGATTAGGAACAACCTGAGCCTGGGTCTAATTCCTCTGATCACCCCCATCCTGGTACCACACAGGTCACGGCACCAAATAGACCCCTTATTAAGGTTGCTTGCATAATCAGGGTGCTCCCACGGCTATAGGTGCCTGAGAATGGAAAACGTTCAAGTACACCCCCTCGGCCTGGCTGAAACTCCATCCAGGCCTACCTGTTTCTCTCTAGTGACCTGCCCGTATGAAAATACGCCATGTGAGGGCGAGTCTGTGGAGCTGAGTGTCACTGCATCGAGCAGTCCCCCAGCACGTTGTTCAAGCTCCCTTCCCTTCTTGCTCATAAGACATCATCTTGGGCTTTCGTCAAGATAGAGAATGACAGTCACCGGGCCTCAGGCTTCCCTGAAATTCCTATTTCTTCTGCCCAGTGCTGAAAGGGCAATGACCTCCTGGTGACTCTGGAGGCTGGATCTGGGCTCAGGGCTAGAACTTTCCCGAGACCCTTGAGAGAGAGGACCAACTTAGGATTTGTTTGGGTTTATTCAGCACTTTTTCCAGGTGGCAGTTTATGGTGTGAAAGTAAACAGCAAACAGCACTTCTATTCACTGAGGTGTGAGCCAGGAGAGGGACAGGCTGCAGGGCCAAAGCCAGGCACCAGGGCACAGAGAGATCGTGGGCGCCAAGAGCAGGGGAGGCAGGCTTCCCCACAACTGACCTCCAGACTTCAGGTCTTGGTTATCAGGTACTGCTCTGCTTTATTCATTAACCTAGAGGCACGGTGGATGGAAGAGAGAAGATTTGGAATCAGACATGATTCCAAATCTAACTTCTGTCAGCTATGTGATCTACTCAATAGTTCTGAGCTTCCTTTTCTTCCTCTGTAAAATGGGGATTATAAAGGCACATACTTACGAAGGTCCTTAGAGTCTGATATTTAGTGGGTATTAATGAATTCATATGGATATATTTATTCTTCTAATAATATCTACATACGCCCACTATATGCTACAGACTGTACCCAGTACTAGAAATACAGAGGTCAACGGGATATAGTCTCTCTCCCCCAGGAGATCATAGCCCCAATAAAGCACAAACTAATATTGGCATTTCAAAGAATAGCCAAATACCCTACAGCTGTTGCTCATGTCTGCTTATGTACAATGGATTAAAAGAACCACAAAGCTCAGGATCAGACAGATCTGTGATCCACCCGTGGCTTAGCCACTTACTGCTCGGGTAATCTGCAAGTTGCAAGTTATGCAATGCATTGAGCCTTCCTTTCCATTTCTGTAAGATGGGGATAATAATTCTCACTTCATCAACTTCACAGAGTTGGGGTTAGATCAAATGAGGCAATGTGTGGGAAAGCCACATTACTTTTGGCCTAAGTGATGCCTATATCGGGTTTTATAGTTTAAAGCACTCTTCACCTACCATTCTCGTTTAACTATCATAACAATGTTGTGAGAACACCTGGCTATTAATCCTCGTAGGGGTGTGGATACTGAGACCTAGATAGTATAAGGTCATTTTATAAGGTCACATGGTCATGTAGTGCTTTGTCCTTGTTTGATAATCCCCAGAATAACAGGTCAAGGTAGGCATTTTACAGATAAGGAAATGGAGCCTCAGAACGGGTGTGGACACTCACATGCCACAGGCAGACTTTCCTTTGAGGGAAACTCCCAGCCTTCCCAGCAGATCCCCCTGCCCATTTCTGACCTTGCTGCTTACCCTTTGTTACATCCCAGCCAGACCCTGGATATGTGTGAAATGAAATGAGATCCTCTACACAGAGTTTCCCAGACGCTTGGTCTCACTCTCCGCAGCTGCCCATCCAACACCCCATTTCCTTGCCAGTTTCCTCTAGACATGCTCTCCTGGCACGAAGCTGAAGCTGCCTGGCGGCTGGGCGCCCCTCCACCAGCCCTTTACAAGCCGGGCTGTGAGCTCTTACACGTTTTAATGCAAGGGGCCTGTGCAGGGCGACCTTGATGTTTACGGGGTGCTAACTGATGATGACACAGCCTGTGAGCGCTCAGGTTCTCCTCTGCAGATGGGCCTGTCGGACTGAGTGGAGAGACCCACCGCCTAACGACGGGGGCAGAAACCTGAGATGCCACTTTATTTTATTGTTTGGCCTCAAGTCCCTATTGTTTCTTTTTGTTTTGTTTTTTCAAATACCTTGATTTTTTTTTTTTTTGTCCTTGAAATAAAAGGAACTGCTTTACATTTCCTTCTCAGATTCTGCTCTGACATTAAGGCAGATATAATTTCCCAGCGTGGCTAGTGAAAACAAAGCAGGATGATGCTAAAGAATGTGCTTTGACAGCTCATATACCTTTTACGTAATGTAAGTGGTCCTTTGTGAAATTTGGGTCACAGTTCCTAAGTCACAGGTTCCCTTATGTAAATTGGAGATGACATCAACTACTGTACTTTGGAGGGCAGCTGTAGGAAGTACTCTCAGTTGGTCGATTTCTTGGGTGCTCAGTATGTGTAAGTCCTGCACTGGGGATCCCATGGTAATTACGACAGACACAGCTTTTTCCTGACTTCAAGGAGTTTACATTCCAGCATAGCAGACAGACATAAATCACTTAAATTAAACAAGTTAGCATGAATGAAAGTGGAGCTTCTAGCACAGTGCCTGGCACACAGTCAGGATATAATAAATTAATACATATTTTTAGAAGAAAGGAAATGAGACGTAGTGGCAAGTGCCCAAGACTGAAGTCAGAAGATCATACATGAATTCTGACTTTCACAACACACTCAATACAAGGGAGCGTTTAATAAATGCCAGGTGACTTTCACCTGATCAGCATCAGAGCTTTCTGACTGAATGGTGGCGGGCTGGTGTCTGGGAGGAATCTTCTGAAATACTGTGGAGTACACAAGCTATAGGGTAGACGTGGGTTCAAATTCTGACTCCCCAGTATCCTAGCTGTGGGTCTTTGGGAAACTTACTGTCTCTGAGCCATATTCTTCACCCCTAAAATGGAGAGAGCAATGATGGTCGCCCCACCGAATGGGTGGTGATAATTGAAGGAAACAGTGGGTATGAAAAGCTCTACGTAAACTGTGGTGCATACAACTGGTTGCTGAGGACCCAAGACATACTCTGTCAGCACAACTCCAAGTCACCTAGCAGAGGAGCATCTTCCCGAAGAGTGAAATATTTGCTTTTCTAGTAGCAGCCTCGAACTTCAGGTATGAAGTTCTTCTCTGGTCACCTAGCATGGCCTCAGGGGTATCAAAACCTAGGTAGAAGTCATTTGTATTTGTAGCCTGGGCTTCCTCTCAAAATCAGGGGAAAATCCTCAGCTGTCCTAACATTCTCATTCCCAGTTTACAAAGTTCTTGTCTGAACCATACAGGTCCTTGGAGATGAACCTGGCCAGGCCCAAGAACACATTAGCTCTTCTCCTGTAGAAAGTCAAATCCACATCACTACCCCTTCCCCACCCCGCCTCTCCCCTGTCTTACCTGTGTACATATCTGTCTTCGCTCTAGGCTGGAAGCTCACCTGCTAGAAGAGTCTAACTTCTATCCTTCTTGCTTCCCTGGCACTAGCACCGAGTGTGGCACAGCATGGATTTCAACAAATGTTTGTTGAAAGAACAGATGAATGAAAAGGAAAGCTTCATGGAACAGGTGCATGTCAGCTGGCTCGACTCCATCTCAGGGCCATACTGTGCATAAGTTTTTGTTAAATATATTCACATAGAGGCTCAGTTTCCTTTGCACCTAAGCCTCTTAGAAACTTGTCTTCTCCAATCTCTGATTGTGAACTCTGTAATTTTAAAAAGTGTCTCAGTTCTTCACTCTCAGATATACATATTCCTTCATGCCAATGCCCATGTCACACCTGTTCTTCTATGACATAGAAGGAGGGGGACACATGGGGAAGAGGTGGAAGGGAGGAGATATGATAGGAGGTTTGGCTAATGGTTAATTATGCCCAAAATGTATACATACAGGAAAAGCTGCCCCAGGCTCTTCTCACTAAATGTTAATCCCCACGCAAGCTCAGATGAAGTCTGGGACCTATCGCAGCTATGTTTTAATTTGTCTGGACTTACTTTATAATCCTATTAATTAAAACGGCTGGTAGGGAAGCTGTACCTTTTTCCTAAAGGGGGAGACTTATGCATAATTTTCCCATAAAATTTCTTCTACTTACAAAGGTGCTCAAAATTGACACAAGTAAGGTATAGAACAGACCCCTCCCAAAGATCTGCGTACTTCCCTGCAGTGCAAGGAACAGAGGCAGGTGAAGCTGTTTCTAAAATTCTAGGGATGTGGAAATAGTCTTGGCCTGTTTGACCTCCTGGGGTGTCCTTTCTTAAATATGCCTTTAGCACTAAGAGGAAGAACAAGTAAAATTGTTCTATTTTGCATAGGATCTGAGGTTCGGAGAATGACCTGAAGAAATTGTAATAGTGGGTTAAATAATGTGATTCCTGTCAGGATTTTCCATTTCATCACTACATCATCTGAGTTACTGCACAACCAGGGGAGTTCCTCTAAAATCCTGGTGTACTTAAAGTCCAAATCAAACTCATCAGTATCTGAGGCAAAAATAAGGAGAAAATGGAATATTCTCCTTGGAACATTCTCCAATGTTCTAGAACCATTATTGATATAACAAAAATATGGCCTCACTGAATGTTTACAATAGTCCTGCAATGATACTTTCATTCCCATATCGTAGTTTAGCAGACAGGTTGGAGGGGTTAAGTGATTTGCTCAAAGGAACTCAGCTAGAATGAAAGGTGACTATGATTAACACCGTGTCTTAGCCTATGAATTGTGGAATCAGGTTTGGGCCATGCCTCAGATGTAATCTTCCAGGGTCCCCTGATTGCTGACTGTGTATCAGATCTCTGCCCAGCTACAGGACAAGATCTCTGGAATCAGCGTCAGACTCTCCCTCCTCGCCCCAGTCCAGTGCCTATTTCCTTTTGCTTGTCTGTTTATCTGTCTGCTCAGCCTCCATCCTTCTATCAGTCCATCCTAATCAGCTATCTGTCACCAGGCCACTTCACTGACAATCTACCCATCTGTCCAGCTGTATGCCCTGAGCAAGTTCCCTCATCCCTCTGTGGGTCAACATTGTCATCTGCAAAATAGGCTGTAGACACCCACATCCGCATATGTGCAGATTAAATGAATACTAAGTAATGCACCTAGTGCTGTTCATGTTTTTATGGGGTAAACACTCACTGTGTGGCAGCTCTACCATGTTTACGTGCTGGAAAGAGCCAGGGGAAGGGAGGGCTTGAAGACACTGGGGAGAGCAAGGGGATGACGTTCAACTGAGGTGCCTCTCACCATGTGGAGAGGACAGATATGAAGCACAACCGGAGGGACAGGCTTAGTGGTCACCTGATCCCCTGCGGATAGGGATACAGGTGAGGGACGTGGGGCACAGGCTGCGTAGGGCCCAGGCCTGGATATCGGGGAAGGGCTTAACCACCGGCCTCGGGGCTGTCAGCGAGGAAGGAGGCAGGAACGTCTGCTGGTGAACGGATGTGGGCGTTTGAAAGCGCCCCCGTGGGGAATGAGAGAGCACACAGAGTACAAGGAGGGCAGCTGGGAGGGCCCAGCAGAGGGTAAAGACTAAGCATGGTGTGATTTGGCTCAGTAGCACTCTGACAGTGGCTGAAAGATCAGAAACGGGGACTGCTTGGAACAACGCTGGGTTTTGCCAGGTGGGTGTGGAAGGAAGCCGCAGAGACACGGGAGCTGTGCACGATGCCGGGAGGTGGCTGTGGTGAAAGGCCACGGGAACAACGGAAAATGAAGAAGAAAGGAAAGTCAGGAGAGAGCTGACATTGGAGGAAGTGGCCTGATTCTGGCCGGGAGATCTCGTTTCACTGGATTAGGGCCAAGGGAGGAAAAGAGGAAGAAAGCTAGAGGAGCATAAGGAAGCACTTCAGAGATTCTCTAAATGGAAAAACAAGGGCCCAGAGGGAGGAAGGGCCTCGTCCTATGCCACACAGTGGCACGTGTCAGTACTTGAGCAAGAACTTGCTGGCCGCCTTAGGAGTCGGTCATGTAAGGGGCCAGCTAGATGAACGGCGACACGAGGGCCATCACCACCTTCATTGGTCCCTCCCCTGTGCTTCTGCCTGTACAGTTTCCATAAGCTGGGCTCCTGTACCCTGATCCTCACATGTTCAAGTCTATGTGGGCTTTCAGATCTGGCTCCAACGCTATCTCCTCCTTGAAGCCCCTCCTAGTGTTCCAGCTGGAAGAGTTCCCCTTCTGCCTTCCCAGAGCACTTTTACGTGGTTCTTTCCTTCTCAGGGCTATTCATCTATCTGTGTTGCTAGAGGACCCTGCCATCATCAGACTCATCTCTGCCTTCCTGAGCGAGTCCCACGCAGGGAACGTGTCTTCTGACTGCATCCGTATCGCCAGATTCTAATTGTACAGGGCAGAGAGCTCCATGGAACTACTCAAGGTTCTGTGATTTTGCACAGAGCAGACGCTTGTAATCAGGGAAGCAGAGTTCAAGGGCCTGCTCTGCTCCTTCCTAGCTATGTGCAACAAATATCACAAACCTTTGAGCCTTATCTTTGTCACTTGTAAAATGGTGATAATGATACCTATCTACCAGAATTTTAAAATTGATTTAAAAATATACTGAGTACCTACTATGTGCCAGATATCCCTAGAGGATGAGGATATAGAGATGATACAAAACGATTCCTACCCACAAGGAACTCAAGTCTACCTGTGCATATAAGTGAGCACAAAGCTGGCCACCATGCTCAGCACACAGTAGACTAATTGTAAATTAACTTTCCCTCCCACGGGCCAGATTGCTCTATATTTTGAACAAATTAGCATTCTTCAAGTGTGGCACCTACTCTCTCTCCCTCCCTCCCTCCCTCACTAAATCGGGCAGATGGTTTTTAGTCTTAGTGAAGCTTTTAGGAAGAAGTCAGAAGGGGAAGAAGGTGCAGGAAAGGAGCCTCTGACTTCCTTACAGTAATTAGTCTCCTTTAGACACTGAGGCCAAACCCTAGATATTCTCTTGTGCTTTTCAACTCCCCTCCCTATCACCCAAGAGTCAGAGCTGCTTCAAGCCAGGGCTCTGTTCCACAGATCGAGATGGCAGAAAGCTAATGAGCCTTGGAAACCACATGGCCTTTCACCTCATTCAAGGAGCTTGGAGAGCTTTCAAACCAAGCAGAAAAGTGGATTCCAGTACGTTGGTGCAGAGCAGGTCTCCACTTCTATTCCCCCAGGACTAGAATTTCAAGCCTTTACAAAGCACCTATCACAGAAAGCAGTAAGCCACTGCCATTCATCTTAATTGGAGAGTATCTGGTCTCCTGATTAGAGGAGTTCAAACCTAGCTTGGAGAGGCCTCCAAACAGGGGCTGCCTTTGCTGGAGAAAACAGCCGGGAAAGGGCTGGTGAGCAAAGGAGCCAAAGAACATGGCCGGGATGTGTATTTTTGGCCAGTGTTGGAACCTAACCAGAACCCCGCTAAAAGGACCCCATTGGGTGACATGAAAGGACAGTTGATGCTAAATCCTCTTCCCAAAGACCTCTGACCCTCACAACCTTCTGCAAAAGGCCCATTACTTCATGTAGTCATAAGCTCACCTATCTAACTCTTTCCTGGACACCTCCACCTGGATGTCCCCCCAGGCACTTCCAACTGCATGCTGATATTGGAGTAGCTTTCTAAAACCAAACGTGACTGTGTCACACCTCTGCTTAAAACTTCTCAGTGGCCCCCAATGACAGATAAAACCTAAACTCTTTCAAGGCCATTCATGACCTGACGCCTGCTGGCTTCCTTCACCCTTTCCCTGCCTCACTACTGCCATGAATATCCTAAGCTAAGTCACTCCAAACTACTGGGCTTTCCTAGAAAATGCCCTGATCTCCCATCTTGGTACATACTGCAAATCTTTGACTTCTGCAGTGGGCTGCTGCAAGGTGCTTGCCTCCTCTTTCTATCTCTGCCTGCTCATATCTGACCTCCATCACCCACATACACCCCACCCTGATCACCAGTTGAAAGTGATCGCTCCTTTTCTTGAAGCCTTGTACTAATGCCAAATATACTGAGTTCACGATGCAATTTATGTGGTCCCTAGTAGTGTTACTAAATGAAGTGGTACCTTATAAACCTGACACCTGATTCACTGGCAGCTTCAGCACAAACCTTGGTAACAGTCAACGGCAGAAGTGAGCAGGGGATAAACATGGGCTCTGAAGCCAGAAGAGCCTGGATTTGAACCTTGTTTCCCCAGTGTCTTTGGGCCAGTCACCCAAGTTCTCTGGACCCTGGTCTCCAGGGAATAATACCTTCTCCAATGTCAGAGGCTTATATATTTGTTGTTTGAATAAATCATGAAGCACATACATGAAAGAGCTCTGTAAAATGTAAAATTTCCATTCAAAGAAGAGTTATTTTTAAAAATTACAAGTTATCATAGCAGCAGTTTGATTCAGGAAGACAACTGGAGATTTCGTGTAAGAGATATCAGCTTGGGCATCCAAATAGAAACCTGATTCTGAAGCCCAATTTCAGGAAGGCTTATATTTGCATAATGAAGAGTTCCAATTCTGATAGAAAATGTTGCAAGGCTGTCAGGGGAAATTCTACTAAGTTACAAATCTGCCAGCTCCTGGTTTATCAACCTTTAACTCAGGTGGTATTTAGCAGCATGTCTGGGCCCAATTTTCCAGTCTTTGATTAAATGTTAGGAACTGACCGTCTCATTGTGTCTAAACCTCCACACTGCCTCCCAGACGACTGCTGGGCTCTTCCCTGCCTCCCTTGACCCTCCCCTTCCTTCTCTGCGCCAGCGTCAATCTCTCAGATATTTATTATTCTGAAGTTTGATTTTTGGCTCACTGTTGGGAAGGGGTACAGGAAATGTCAAGTCTCAATGGATATTATTCCTTGGGTGAAATTCTAACCTTGAGTTTCCCTGCCTGTAACATACCTATACAGAAACGGTCCAGCCTGATCGTTTCCTTTTGATGTTTAATTGGATGTCGGTGCTGCGCTTTCTGGGCTGAGAAGCTAATGCTTCTCAGAGAGGGAACAATTCCGGCTACACAAATGAGACTTGTAACAGGGGAGACTGCTCAATGCTGAATCTAATTTTCTCTCCCATCCATGAACCTAAGACAATTTCTCTGGCATTAAAGCATCTCATTCAGTCTTTCTGTCATTAATAAGAATTAAATTCTGTTCCCTCAAACTTAAATGTAATTATATTTTGCCTTGTAAATAAAATTGAATTTAGCACTAATGCAACTGCTATGTTTAGAGCTTTAATTTTTTTTAACCCTGTTGTTACTTTCAGCTTTTTTTCCCCCGAAAAGCGTTGGGTTTATTTTGCTGTCAATTGTGACTTAATTTGATAAAAGAGCTTTTCAGCTCCATATCCACCAGTCATTACTGTTATTATTTATACATTGTGACTTCCTTTCCTTTTGGGTAGGGGAGGAGAGTAACAGAGAGGAAACTGGAAGCTCAGAGGATCTGAGTTTGAATTCTAGAGGGTCCCCCTCAATTATGGTAGAATCTAGGCCAGGCTGAGTTGAGAGAGCTAAAGAGTGAGGCCTGGCGTGGAGTCCGAAAGAGAAATCTTCAATGTTCACTGAAAGAAATTTTAAGATTTTTGGTAAGGCATTCAGTGGGCTCCACGACCTGGACCCTGCCTACCTTCTGGCCTTACCTCCTACCACCCGCCCCTGCGGCTCCTGCTGTCCCATCAGACTGAGGTGCCACTTTCCAACAGATCACACGCTCTACTCGTGCACACGCTATTCCCTTTGCCTGCATTGCTCTCTCCTCCTTGGCCACCAGGGGCCTCTCTTCAGTCCCGGTTCATGGTCTGGCTCGTGTGTTTCCCTTGGTGAGGAACTGATTCCTCTCCCATCCCTCTACTGGCCAAGTGCATTGCACCTGCCCTTGTGCTTCTAAATCATACTGTGTACACATCAATCAGAGCCCTTATCATGCTGCATAATTAAATATCTCACTTCCTGAATAGACCAAGGGAGTCTCTGCTCCTTGGTGCCTAGAACAGTGCCCAGCACACAGGAGAGACCAGAAAGGCTCAGTGAATGAATGAAAGGAATGCGTGTGCCTGTTGGCATGGGTGCAGGTCTGGAGCTGTTGTGGGTGCTCTCTCTGTGGATGTCAGGAAGCTCATTCTCCTGAGGGGAGGCTCATGCTAACAGCCTTGAGCTGTGGGCCACCGACCTAGCTGTTTGGGTATACATGTGTCAGCACATTAATGACTCTTCATCTAGAATCAATGATCAGTGTTGGGGGCTGGGGGTAGAATATGGTAGAGAGACTCAGCAACTCCAAGGAAACTGAGTCTCTGAGAAAGAAAGCAGTTGTTTAAGGTTGCATAGACTCAACTTCAGGTCTTCTGGCATGAAACCTTCATTATACAAATTGTCCTCATACCTAATTAGAGTCAAAGGACTGTTTGGGCAATGTAGATATGATCATGCATTCCAAAAATAAACACTAATACTTCATTTATTGAGTGCTTACTGAATGCCCAGCCACCATGCTAGGCATTTTATGCATATATATTAAAGCTAATTTGGAAAACAACCCTTCAAGGCAGGTATATTAGCCATTTTCTGTGCATAAGCTGAGTCTTGAAAATCTACTTCAAATCCCAAGCAATTCTTACCGACTGCACATATTACTTCCAAACCCATGTTACTGAATCTCTAAAACATCTCCACCTGTTATTCCGTGAAACTCAATTGCAATGAAATGATAAGAATCATAACCAGCTGCATGAGCATTTTACAGGCAGAAGCTCTGCCATGTACTGCTTCTGTGAGCCTGCAACCCTAAGGAATAAAATACAGGGAGAGGCCCTCTCAAATAAAACTCATTTATGCCAGATAAGGCTGGCATGAACTTACAGAGCAATGGAAATGAAGAATGAATTTATGAAGCTGAGGACAGAGCCTATGGGCTGAGGGTGGGGAAGGAAGACCTAAAGGAGAACCAATGGAGGGGCAAATGGTGCGTCTAATGGGTGGCCTTTGAAAGGGTGCTCTGGAAAATTCCACAGAGCCTGAAATCTTCTTCAGAAGTCATTAGGCTCTGAAAGAAAGGTAGGCTTTCCTAATTCCAAGGACCATCTCAAAGAGGTTAAATTCCTTCCCTTGTCTGGGACAGCTCTGAGCCAAGAGGATGAAAAGTCAACCAAAGCTTGGGGGTGGGGGATGAGGGGTGGGGTGGAAGAAGTCATTCTGCTCAGCAGCACTGCCACTTGGTGCAAAAGCTGATGAGGCACTGGGCCCAGGAGGGCTGCTCCCTGGGGAGGAGGGCTTAAAGGAGGTGAACTGAGGGGGCTCTTGTCCAAGAGGGGTCTGGCTGGCAATGTACATGAAACTAACATGAGTTAGGTCTGGAAAGTAACAGAGAAGGAGCCCAGAGATCTGGTTCTAGCCCTGTGGAGTGTGTGGGGTAGGAGGGAAGGGGCCTGTGGGTAGGCAGGGGAGGGCAGTCCTGAGAGAAGGGATCAGGCCGTCTGTCTGGCAGTGTGCTGAGCTCTCTGCTGTGTTCCCAGTGGACTCTCTTTTTCTCACTTTGACCATTCACTGGTTAAGTCATTCATGCAAGAATTCCTGAGAACCTGATGCAAGTCTGGCCCTGTGCTAGGGATGCGGATAGACACCCGACCTCATGGAATTCACAGCTAGTTAGGGAAAGACGTGACTACAAAACAGTGCTCAGTATACCACTGTGCTTAGGAGAGACCCTGGGGCCAGATCTGCTCTGGATCTGGATTCTGCCACTTACTAAAGGGGTGGGGGAGGGGGGAGAAGGAGGATGCTGGCATGTAATTTAATCTTTCTGAGCTTCAGTTTCCTCACCTGGAAAATGGTAATAGTAATACTTCCTTTTTAACCCTTCCTTCTTAGTTAAGGGTCCGCATCATAATAGTTGTAAAGCACTTAGATCAGGGCCTGGTACCTGGTAAGCACTAAGAGATGGGTGGCTCTTTAGCCTCTATCCTGTGGCGTGTCAGGAAGAAAGATAAGACTGTTGACAAGGAAACTGCTTTGGATGGAAAGGCGGATTTAATTTAAAAGCTGAATTACTCTGGGCTAGTCATTTCCCCTCTCCAGCTCTTTTCCATCTGTAAAACAACAGCAGTCATCACCTCCCGCCGTCACTACCGCCACATTGTCGTTATCACGGGCCCAAATGATTCAGGGAGTGAGGTCCCACTGGGCCCAGAGTTGAGGACAGAAGCTGGTTGGGGCATGGGGGTGGGGCGTGTGACCTGTGCTCTTCTGTTCCAACAGCCATCTTGTGTGGTTTATCAGCAAGGGGGACTGCATGAATGAGGCTGGATTTAAGGAGGAATTTCTGAGATGAGACTGGAAGCCAAGTTGCTGGGAAGCCAGGGAACTGAGTAAACACTTGTATAAAATCTGACTTCACTGTTTCCACAAACCTACCCGACGTGCTGGGGAACTTGTCGGCTCACATTTCATTACAGGGCTGGTTGTTGAGTGCAGGGCATGTTGATTTAAGCTGCTTTCACTAAATCCTGTTCTTGATGCCAAACAGCAAGACACTCATCTCAGAGAATAGACAGTCCTCCTTCCTAGGAGGCAGCAGGCAGCGGGGCCCCATCTCTGCCAACCCAAGGACCCACAATCAAGCGGATGGAGCACGGCTCACTTATGCTGCATCTGCTGGCCTGCGGCCCCCGACGGAAGGTCTGGGCAGTGTCTGCCAGCCCTGCCATCCCACACAGCGGGAAGCATAAATGACATGACTAGAGCTATTGCTTGTCTGGGATGTGAGCTGTGCCAGAGACTTTGAGACCCATTTTGCCTATATTTTCTCAACTAATCTTCATAATAATTCTGTAAGGTAATTTTACCTAAGAGGAAACTAAGAGGGAGAGAGGTTAAGCCACTTGCTGAAGCCATTCAACTAGTAGGAAGCAAGTCTCCCCCCAAAAGCCCAGTGCCTGTCCCACTGCCCTGTAGCCAACTCCAAAACACAAAGACAGTCTCCTGGCTATAGCGGATCCAGGCAATGAGGCATCTCCTGCTTAGCTTCACTGCAAAAACTCAACAGTTTTGACACAGCTTCCCCTCTGTGAAAGTGCCCTTGGGAGGGAGGTGGGAGAAAGACATAAAGGGCTTATTCTGTGACAGGCACTGTTCTACGTGCATCCAAAAATGATATAGTTTAACGATCACATAACCCACTGAGGTACTATTAATATCTCCATTTTTCAGATAAGGAAACTGAAGTGAAGAACAGTTAAGTTTCTTGCCAGAGTCACCCAGTTAGCGTGTGGCAGAACCAGGACTGAACCCAGGCGGGCTAAGCCGCAGAGGCTGAGGGGAGGGAACAGTTGAAGTGCTTTCCTTGTCTTGCAAACGGACTTCCAGATGGAGGCGGAGAGACAGCAGAGGAGAGACAGCGGCTTGTGGGGGGCAGCAGAGAGCGCCAGGACGCAGTCCAAGCTGCAGCCCCAGGCTGGGCTTTGATTCCCAACTTCTGAGTCACCAGCCAGCCTCAGGCAAGGCACAGCAACGCCAGCCTCTTCAGGAGAGGGTGATACGGTCCCTGCCACCCCTGCCCAACAGGGTGCTGCTGTGCGGGTGTGTGTGTGTGTGTTTCTGTGTGAAACATCTTTCTACAAACCACGGGACAAACACAGATGGTTACTACTCTCGCAAGGGGAGACAAGAACTTTGATGCTGTCTTTTAAACTCCTGGCCTTGTGGCAATCATGACACCGTTTGAGTCAGTTACAGGCTAGAGATCTAAAAACTATAATCCAGTTTCTAAAAGGGCACATTTCATTTTGCCTCGTTGTATCAAACGTCTTTGTTAATATCCAGTGCTCTCACCAATGGGGGTTTCAATGATAATCAAAACAATAGCTAACATGTACTGAGCCCATATCATGGCCAAGAAGCATGCGAAACTCTCTTTGGCATTACCTTGAATAATCTCACAATAACCCCAGAAAGTAAGTGCTATCATTATCTTCATTTTACAGCTTCGAAAAGTGATGTAACCTGCCCCAAATTAGAACAAGTCAGTAGCAGGGCCAGGATTTGAATCAAGGTCTGTCTGACTCAGGGGCTTTTCTCACCACATGGATCTCCTTAGCCTTCACACATGAGGCCACCCACATACATGTTTCATACCAGTTATGGGGAGCGGTGTGCCCAGGACAGAGGAAGATGAGGTCTCACAATTCTACTCAAAGTCCCTTCCGATGGTTCTGTTGTCTTCTTTCACAGAGCCAACTAAAGAATACTTAGCAATCTCACCCAAAGTTATACCTGCCTCCTCAGAGGCTGTGGAATGTCATCAGGGATTAACAGTGCAAGACACAGTTATACACCTATCATAAATTAGCTTTGCAGCCACATAATGAACAATGCAAGGCAGCGTAGCTTTAAGAGGACCATTTATTATACCGCTATAAACAGAGCTATATAAAAAGAATTATTCCTGAGACCCTGCACATCTGTGCTCACAATCATGTCTTTACATGAGCTTTGCAAACAAGGATAAAAGCCCAATTTAGACTGCACATTGGACATCAATTCTCTATTCAACAGGGAGAGGTAATTCAAAGTATTCCAAAGGCCTGAACGCTGCACGGATCTCATTTTTGCCAAAGGTCTCCACCATCTTTCCTGATCACAACCAGAACTGTTAATATACAACATAATGAGCTTATCTGCGCTTCACTTTGTTTAAGCAGAGGGGAGTGGTGAGGAAAATCATTTAGAGTAAAAAAATCTAGTTGAAGATGCTATCACTTTTTAGCTGTTTGTCCCTAGGCAGGATTACTTAAAGTTTCTCTGAGCCTGAGCTCCGTTTACTTACCTTGATTTATTTGTTTATTGTCTCCCCTCCCTGTCCTGGGATGCAAGCTCTACAAAGGGAGGGATTTCCCAGTCTCTTTTTCCCTTGATTAGAAGAGGGCCTTGTACTAGAGGTGCTCAGTAAGTATTCATCGACTAAAGTATAAAGTGGCAAAACAGAGATGATTGACACCTTTCTCAAAGGGTTTTTGTGTGAATTAAATGAAATATTAGGTATGAACATAACCCACTATATACCAATGCTATGCCCGGTTTTCACATGTTCCAATTCAATTTTCCCTTTGAGAGGGACCAAAAATCAAAAATGTTTCCCAACAGAAAGGTGCCAACATAACCACCCTTTGCACTTTATAAGTATAAACCCTGCGGTGAACCAAATACTACAGTCGAGAACAACTTCACTCGCGTGTTCCTTCGTTCATCACTGTTGATCGAGCAGCTGCTGTGGCTCAGGCCCATGCTGAGTCCTGGGGCTGCAGAGATGAGCGAGATGTTGGCTACCCTCACGGAGCTTTCTGCCTAGCAGAGCATTTTGCCAGAAAGGCAGGTAGAGGCCAGATGCCAAAGAACCCTAAACACTACGCTGAGTTTGGACTTCATTCTGAGGAATGGGTGAAACAGAAGGGCTAGCTGGCTGAGGCCCGCATCCTGTAAAACCCCACGCTGCAGAGCTCACCTGGGAACTCTCTCCCTGTGGCCTGGCCTCCAGGGATAACCGTATTAATATGAGAGATGAGATTTTAGTGACACCTATCTAAAATTAAGAGTAATGTTGTTACGGACACTGTTTTGAATCTCGAGGCTACCACTGTGGAAGGAATGATGTGAGGATGTGAGTTTTCAATTCTCTCTCTATCTAAGAGTAGAGGTGTAGCAGGCTAGAGTTTGGGGAAAGAAGAAAAACATTCAGAGACATGGGGAATGCACTGCTGTGTGATTGAGAACAAGGCCAGGTCCCTGATCAGGGCTGAATGGTTAACATGTTACAGTGGAAACCCCCTCCCTTCACCCTTATTCTCCCTGCCCTCCCCCCAATTCCTTCCCCTCTCCCCACATCCACCCTTTCTCTCCCTGCATTTACCGATAGAACAGTCATGTCCAGTCCAGCTTGGGTCACAGCTGCAAAGTCCGGTGTCCGGGAGGAAGGTTCCATGGCCTGAACATTGGTCTAAGCATGTGGCCCTGGGCGTCTCGCAGTTGGTGCCTCCCCATCCCACGGAGCAGTGGCACTCGCCTCTCACACAGACACCCCGGCCCGAACACGTGGGGTCCATGCAGTCCACTGCGACACGAGGGAAAGAGAACACAGGTAAGCACCTGACCAGCAAAGGTGAGGCTTCTTTAAGCAAACTACTAAATTTTGCAGTCGAGGGGCCTCACACATTCTGGCCGGAGGACACAAAGGCCACTTGGTATGGTGAAGAGCAGTATTTTAGCAAATGGCAGGACTGGCCTCCCAACTCCACCCAGTGACTGTTTGTTTACCGCCCTGAGTCTCAGTTCCCTCGCCGGTAACACATGGATACAAATTCCTCCCTCTTGGCTTGTGGTTGGACAGAGTAAGAAAATGTATCTGGAACATTAGCACAGCACCCAATGCCCATTGTAACAGAGGACAGGACTTTGTCTTGTCCACTTCTGTGTCTCCACCTCCTCCTAGAAGAGGGCCTGGCATATAGGAGGTGCTGAATAAATCTTTGTAGAATGAACTTCTATTATCCATTCACAATGCATGTTTATTTATGTGAGCATGAGACTAAAATAAAGAGATTCCTTAACTTACATGAGAATTTATTTTGCAATTAAATTCCATTAGACTTCATCATATTCCCCCAATTGTCGTGATTGATATGAACTCTCACACTTCACTTTCCTGGGGGCAAACATTTCAACAACTATTCAAAATTACATGTGCTGACTCTGCACAGCATCTCCTTAGGTCGTCGGTGCACGGCTGTGGCTCACGGCCAAGCAGACCCTGCAGGGCTCCTAAGGCCCAAGGTCAATGGGGTCTCAAGTGATCAGCCCAGAAAGACGGAAAGGAGAATGACATTGTGCGCTGCTTGCTCTGTGCTTGCACCGTATTAAGTGCTTTCCATACACTCTCTCTTGATAATCCAGTGAGGTACAGAGGAGGAAATTGAGACTCAGACAGATTGAGTAACTTACGCCAGATCACACTGCTAAACTCTGCCAAAGAGGAATTGTTTTTCTTGATCTTTTTATTGTGGTAAAGTACACATAAAATTTACCATCTTAACCATTGTTAAGGGTACACTTCAGTGTATTAAGGATATTGATATTGTTGTGCAACCAACACCACTGCTCATCTCCAGAACTCTCTTCATCTTGCAAAACTAAAACTCTGTGCCCATTAAACAATTCTGTATTTCCCCTTTCCTCCAGCCCCTGGCAACCACCATGCTAATATTACTTTCTGTCTCTATGAATTTCACTACTCTGGGTGCCTCGAAAGTGGAATCATACAGTATTTATCTTTTTGTGATGCCTTATTCCATTTAGCATAATGTCCTCAAGGTTCACCCATGTTGTGGCATGTGTCAGAATTTCCTTCCTTTTAAGGCTGAATAATATTCCATTATATGCATATATCACATTTTGTTTCTCCATTCATCCATTGATGGACACTCACACTGCTTTCACCTTTTGGCTGTTGTGAATAACGCTGCTATGAACATGGGTGTTCAAATATCTCTTTGAGACCCTGCTTTCAATTAATTTGAATAGATGCCGAGAAATGGAATTGCTGGATAATATGGTTCTATTTTTATTTTTATTTTTTGAGGAACTGCCATACTGTTTTCCACAGCAGTTCTACGATTTTATATCCCCACCAGCAGTGCACGAGGGTTCCAATTATTCCACATCCACAGAGGAATCTGAAGGCAGGTCTGATTCTGAAGCCAATGATATCTCTATTAGTGGCTGACTTCCCCAAATCAAAAATTTAATTATGGGGCTACACAAACTTAACAGAGACCTCTAACGGTCCACAAAGCATTGCACGGAAAATGTAGAAGAGTATTGAGAATTAACTTAAGTGGCTCCAGTTCATATGGAAAATGCAAAAGGTAGCCGAGAGAAGACAAAATTGGCAAAGAAGGTTAGTCCATGTTCTCTACCAAAAAGTTGTTAGGTCTGTCTTTCTCTTTAGGGAGGCAGGGCTTCTACTCATTTTGTAACTGTGAGGGGACAGCGGTGTCCTGGTGGGGAACCCAACACGTAGCTACTGGAGAAAGGGTGTTGTGGCACTGCAGTGAGTATATTCAGGTTCCTCCTCAAAGGAGCACGTGAGGAAGCCCTGTGCTACAGAGGAAAGAACTTAGCATTTGGCCTCTGAGGACCCAGGGTCAAGGGTCAGGGGACAAAATGTACTGCTTCTATGACCATGGTCAAATTATATGTCTGCTCTGAGCTTTCCATCTATAAAGCAGGTATGGTAAGAATATCTGCCTCTTAGGTATTGTTGCAAAGAAGTTATTCTTTCATCCTATCGGGACATTCAGTAGCATGATTTGGGCCAACTGTGGTCAGAGCTCATTCATAATTCAGACATCCTTTTAATTCATTTATTAATTATATTTTATAACCCAGTATAATTGGCTTTTGCATAAAAGGCTGGGAAACGCAGCCTGGATATATAAGAGTCACAGACACAAAGTGTAAAGACTTTACAAATGGCAACATTCTGGGAACAGTTATATTGAGAGCAAGCTTATTAAGAAAGCTCTTTTGTTATTTAGGTTTTTAAAGGAGTTCGACTTGATCTAAATGATAAATAAGATCAGGGTTTAGAAGTGACCATTTGCTAAGAATCATAGCAATGACAGCAATATCAATTAGCATGAATTTAGTCCCTCTTTTATACACAGTATCTCATTTAAACCGAACAAGTAAATATGAGGTAGCTACTATTATTATTCTTATTTTACAGATGCGGAAACTAAAGCACAGAGAGGCTAAATAACTTGCCCAAGATCACACAGCAGTAAGTAGAGGAATTTAAATTTGAACCATTCTTTCCTGGTATAGGCCTTTTGCTATTTCCTCTTATAATCTCACTTGTTCAAAAATACATGCATACATATAACTTACATAAACACATAAAGTGGTTTGAAAATAGAAACTGAAACAAAATAAGAAAAGAAATAGGGCAATGTGGAAAATCAATAAAGCCAAATGAAGGCACAGAATCTCATTCTGCAGTCTCTGGACACTGTTTAAAAATGGTTAGAGCATGACCTGTTAGAGTTGTTGGTAATTAAAAATAATAAAAATAATAATAGTGATAAATTCTCATGACTTGCCTCAGATCTCAGAACCTCAGAAGGCTTATCCTGGCCCATTAAGCTACTACGACAATTCCCTAGATCCAGAGAGCTTTCCAATTTGACAGGAAACAACTCAGCAATTCCTATCCCAAGGCCTATAAAAGTATTTCCCGTTCTGTGTGTACCTGGCCCCCAGCTTTGGGTTGAAACTGTCTCTGAGAATCCCAAGGTGCCCTTGAGGTTGAACCTATAACTCTCCACCATTAGTGAGCAGGCCGAGAGGGTGCCAAGTTCATCAAGAGGCCCTTGGCGTCCTGTTCTCCCTCAGATGTAATGAGCCTAACAGGGACCCGGGAACCAGCAAAGTGAATCCCATGCTCTCAGGAGATAGTCCAGGCAGAGAGCAAAGATCAGAAGAACCCAATGAGAGGCTACCTCCAGGCAATTAATCTTTGCTTCTGAAGGTCGACTGGGCAAAGTGAGTTGGAGCAGGAGGGAGGTTTTAAAGACGACTGCATCACAGGAGGGAAGGCAGCTCCAGGAATCCTAGGCTGAATTGGCTGAGATTTCCACAGGGAGGATGCTGTCCCTGTGCTCTGCTGATCCTAAACCTAGGGCCGGTATCTATGCCTCAGTGATGCTCTGCCAAAGAGGTGGCAGGCAGACTCTGGATCTGCCCTCACTTTCTGGGGCCTCTGGGGTGGCAGGCCCCCAAGGATGGGATTAAAGTTGTCCTCTCTATGTCCCACCGGGACAGCTTCCCCAGGGAGCCGTGCTTAACATGGGAAGAGCCGGCTGGCCTGGGTGGCAGAGCACTGTGGTGAAGCGGTCAGGGAGGCCGTCCGAACTTTGTTGCAGAGCCAGTCTAACTTAGTTTCTTCCTAGAAAACCTGCCAAACAGTTACATTTTTGGCTTTGCAGAGCTTGCCATTCAAGCCAAAATTTTTGGCAGAAGCATAGCCCATTAACAAAATGAGGAGGACTGCATGGCTAGGCTGCAAACACAACCCTTTCCCCAAAACGTTCCACGCTTCAGTGACCGCACAAGCCATTAGACACTCTTTAGTCCCCAAAACACGGTGTCTCACTTTTCACTGCCAAACGTCCAGGTCTGTTCTTTTCTGTTCCTCCCCCGACTTCCTCCCAGGGTCCTACTGGCTCCGTTCAAGCTTTAAAAAATACAGGGTAATAAACTTCAGAAGAAGGAAGAGAGAGAAAAAAGTCAGCTTGTTAGCTGATGTTTTATAAACACAGTGAAACCCGTTAGCACACGGCTGAGGCAGGAGGACACAGGCCCCCAGAAAATCCCATTTTACACACAAGGCCTGTGCGATGATGCCCCAGCAGAGAAACAGAAATAATAAAAGGAACCAGTACCAGATGGCCCTCCTCAGAAAAGAAAGCGGGAGTAAAAACATTTCTTTTCAGATAGATAACGTAAATCACAGTTCTAAACATTTTTTATCTCTTTGTGAGTAACCCTTGGCTCTGGGGCACCGTCTAGTATGGGCTCAGCTGGAGAAGGGCAGCTCCCCCTCTCTGGCCCACATGATATGGGTGGGGTTGGGGGGACCTACAGTTTCAAGGGGAATCTCTTCTTTGTTCCTCTCTCCTTTTTAGGTCTTCACCTCAAGTGACTACAATGAAAAGGGAAGGCAGATGAAGGTACCAGTGCCTGGATAAGAAAGCGGAGTTCCTTTGTTCCAGGGCCTGCCCTCCCCTCTCAGGCAGCCTACTGTCGTCCCCATCACAGTCCACAGGCCTGAATCGGGGCTCCGACCACACCTGGGGTTTACACACAGCCTGTCTCAGAGAGGCGATGCTTTTCAGACAGTAATCCCTTCCCGTTCCCCACTCTTTGAAGATAGGCCTGTTAACACTCTCTGTTTTCAGAGAAAGTGAAGCCTTGAGATGGGGCTTTCTGTTAAATACCAAATGGGTTTAGAAGACCAGCTCTCCTTGGAGCCTGTGTCCCCTGCTGGAGAAGGCAGCAGGGTGCTAGACTGCAGAGGATGGGGGATAACAACAAACGCAGCATCCAGCAGTTTCCAACGGCACGGTGCATCCATTTCCGAAGCCCTTGGATGGAGTGAGTGGGGCGAAACAGGAAACGTGCTTCATTGTCCCCAGAATAATACTAATAACATAAGAGCTCACATTTATGGAGCGTTTACTGTGTGTCAGACACTGAGCTAAGTGCTTTACATGGGTCATTTAATTCAATCCTCACAATGGCCCTCTGAGGAAGGCATTCCCATTTTATAGACAAGGGAACTGAGGCTAGTCATTGGCAGGGCCAGGACTCTAATCTGCATCTGATTCTAGAGTATGCGCTCGTAAAGCTGCTGCCCCTTGCTTGTGAGCGAGGCTCTGGCTCCCAGCTGGAAACTCCATGCAGTCAGGAAGAAAGAGGACTAGATTCAAACTGAGAAGACCTGGTTTGAATTCCAGCGCCACCATTAGTCAGTTCTATGACCATGGCACCGTCACTGCCCTTCCCTGGGCCTCAGTTTCTTCATTTGTGAAACTGAAATATCCATTTATCTAACCTGGTTAGATTTTCCAGGAAAGAACTGATGTTGCTGTAAATCAGGTCACTTCCTCGCCCTGATCTGCACAGCCATGTATTTACCTCATGAAGGAGAGAGACACGCATATGGGCACTGAAGAGCCACACACATGAATACACACACACACGCAGGAGTGTGATAACGGAAGGCAGAGTCTGGAGATCTATAGCAGGATGAGACTTCAGAAATGGAGATACGAAAGAAGTAGACAGGCTTAGAAGGGAGTGGAAGGAACTTGGGCTATGGAGCCAGAAAAACGGGGCTCAAACCCGGCTCTGCCATCTACTAGCTATGTGACCCTGGGCAAGTCACTCAACAATCTGAGTTCAGTTTCCCCAGCTGTAAAGTGGAGATGACTACTCCTCCCTAATGGGTTTGAAATTAAATAATAGGAGACTTCGAACACCAAGCCTTGTATATGGTAAGTGCTCAATAAATTACAGTTCTCTTCCCCTTCACTGACCAGGACACTGATGTGTCTGTCCTCTTCTTTTAGATTAAATACTGTTGCTGGCTGGGGGAGTGGGGGTCACAGGGAGACTCAGGTGGCTGCCTCTGCTCCCTGGCACTGTGTGCCGGCCTCTGTCTCATAGGAAAGCGCTGGAGCTGCCACCCTTCCACGGCTTACCTTCCTCACAGCTCTCGCCCTTGTAGCCGGGGTTGCAGATGCAGGTGCCCATGATGCAGGTGCCATGGTTGCTGCAGGCCACGTCGATGCACTGGCTGGTGGGCACATCGCACTCGGTGCCCTTCCAGCTGCTGTGGCACAGGCACCGGCCCTTCATGTACTGGCCATTCCCGCTACAGAGCACGGGGCAGGAGGCTGGGGGGACAGCACCAGAAGGCTGGCATGATGCAACGCCCAGTGAACCCCAACGGCCTTTGTTCCTTTCTCTCCTCAGCCTGTCTGTCTTGACCGGTAGCCACAGATACCCACGTGTGTCCATCTGTCTGCTTCTCTTGCTTGATTTCATTCCAGTTTAAACACATCTGGAATTGTAGGTGCAGGTGTGCAGGGCAGGGCCTGGCAGAGCTGGTGCCCACTTCCTCTATCCCCTTCAGATTGCTGATGGGATACCGTGCAGCCAGGAACCTTAGGAAGTCTGTTCCTTGGTCTCGCTGGAAAAGACAGCGGCTGGACCTGCTACCGCCGGCCCCGAACCCCGCTCCGGCACTCTCCTAATAGCACTCCACTTTCACTTCCCACACCTCATCTGCAGCATCACTTGCTGTCCTCTTTAACCAGCAAATCTCAGCCTTCCTTGCCTTTCAGGCCTCCACTTCAGCCCCATACACCACTGCCCCCTTAAGACAAGAGCTGAGCCCAACTTGGCTCTTGAAAGTATTATCTCTTCATTGTGCCTCTTAGCGTAAAGGGTTTTGTGATCATCTCTATGGAGGACACTGTATAAAAATAAATTATATTGCATTGTGCTTTAAGTACTTACCAGTCTTATCAAGATACAATAAGGCTGTTTTATACACGACTGTTAACTTTAAGTGCATATGGGATGAGAAAGTTAACTCTCCTTAGAAGGGATGACTCATCTCCTCTCCCTGCACCACCTTCCCTTGGCCCCCACCTGGCTTTTCTTTTTAAAGCACTCGGCAGGTAATCACTGCATCACTGCGCTTCTCTGGGGCTGCCAGCTTTGCTGCCTCAAACTGAGTCTACTTCCTATTAGGAAGAATAAGCAGAACCTCCAAAGCAGTGTCACGGCATAGTGTTTGCAGGGCAGTGCTCCTTCAGCCTGGAAAGCCATCTCTGTCTGCCACTCATGAACAACTTCTCGAGCTCAGAACTGAGGTCCAATGTGACCCCATGTGGGAAGCCTTTCCCTGTCTTCGTGTCTTCCATGCTAAGACGGCTCCTCCCTTCTGCTCTGATAGCAGCTCCCTGCATTTAAGCTTGGTAGAGTGTGCTCCACTTACAGTGCTATGCTGCAGTCATTTATTTACTTATCTGTCCCTGAGACTGTACTAAAAGCTCCCAGGATTGGAGCTCTCAGGCCCTAGCCCAGGGCGGAGCCCTAAGTGGGCATGAGGTGAAAGAGTGCTGAATGAGAGAAGAGGTGGAAAAAACAAAAGAAAGGGCCATTTCAGTTTCCCAGGGAAGTGCCAAATTCTCCAGACTACACATCTCCTTTGGCATTTTCCTCGTTAATTATTCCAGATCAGAAATGAAAGCTAAGAGCCCAGGCAGACTGCGGGCGGCCTTTTAAGCCATCTCTGTAGTGGTTATCATCAGCCCTGGATGTGCCAAACCCGAGGCAATGCTGGGGTCCTGAGTGCAGCAGAGCAGCCCAGCCTCCCCAGTCCCTTCCCTGGGTGGTCTCAGCCAAGATCCTGCCTGTGCTGTTTGACGGCAGCAGCGGAGCAGCTCCCTGGGCTCCTACCCACAGGCCAGAGAGAAATCGCACCAGCACGAAGATAAACGTCAACAATGCTCAGCCAGGAGTGATCGCTTCCCTAAAGGGAAATCAAGATTTTAAAAGGACCCTGATGCCACTCCACCTGCCCAGCAATGGACGCTAAATTCACTGTGGCTGCCCCTGCAGAAACGCTCTCTTCCTGACCTCCCAGATCATCTGCATGTGGATAACAAGGGCTGACAAGGCCACAGCTCTGCCTGTACACCTCGCCGAAGGGCTTCTGAAGAATGGCCCTTGGGAGCCCTTCTCCGGGCAGCAGGAGGTGGCCTGGAGTTCTGCACTTGCTCTGAGAAGTGGAACCTGAGCCTCCCAAGGGGCCTGGGAAGCAAAACTCCAGAGCCCTCGTGTAGATTTCTCACCTCTGCCGCAGTCAGGGCCCAGGAAACCCAGGAAGCAGTGGCAGGTCCCCGAGATGCAGTCACCGTTGCCATAGCAGTTGCTGGGGCAGTTATCCACTGATTCTGGGAGGAGAAAAGAGAAAGAGAACTGAAAATAGAAATTTCTTTATCCAGAGAGTCCAGGAATCAAACCTTTGGGTAAGCAAGGCTCACATATTTGAGCTATTCTGGCCCAGTAGCTGAATCAATGGAATTACAATTCTGTTATTCTTACTCTTACTGAGGTGCATCTCAATTGACATTAGATGTGTTCTGGAAAATGCTTTAAACAAATTTTCATAATTCAAATTTTTATCTATAAATGCATTAAAAATTCTCCAGCTAAAAACACTGAGAGAAACCGTTTACCCCATTGGCAGTGGTTATCTGTGAGTGGTGGGTTACTGAGCGATTTGTGTGGTCTTCTTTACACTTTCCTCATTTTACGTCTTCCTCATACTGGGCTGATAGTCCATTAATTTGTTTTTTCATAAAGCTAGTGTACCTTTGCAAAGCTGTCTCTTCCCTCCTCTGGTTTTTCGTGTATCTGTCCAGGCCCCACCATCTCTCATGGGGGCTCCTACAGCAGCCTCTCAGCTTTGCTCTGGCCCCATCCTGACGCATTCACAGCCTGGCAGCCTGAGCGATCTCTTGGAAAGAAATCTGATCCTGTCACTTTCCCGCTGAAAACCCTTCCATGGCTCCCCATTTGCTGAGTTGAAAAAGTCCAGGCTCTTTCAAAAGGCATAGAAGTTTTCTTTCCTGTTCCCTTTGCACTATCTGCACCCCCAGAATGTGCTATCATGCCCACTTTTTGCAGGGATGTCACTTTCTCTAAGTCCTCCTAATACCTTTGGTATATACTCTGTGTGACATCGGCAAGGAAATATAGAATCAATTTCAGAAAAACTTTAATCAAAAATTAGGCAATATTTTGTAGCTCTAGTTAGTAAACCTGCTATCTAGGAAATGTATGCATTTGGGACAGCTCCTTTCTCAATGACGCTGGATGAGGAATAAAGCAAAGAAGCAACCACATGCTGAATGCCTTCTTTGTGCCACGTGTTTGCACAAAATTTATCTCATTTCCTTGTCACCATATCTGACAAGCACGTATTGTTATTCCT
>CAUYRT010047327.1:0-39283 GCA_963574885.1 Lepilemur ruficaudatus
CAGACATACTCACACACATACACACACTCACACACACACTCACACCCACACTCACACTCACAGACACACACACATACACACACTCTCACACACACTCACACTCACATGCATACACACACACACGCACTCACACACACACTCACACACACTCTCACACACACACTCACACTCACACACATACACACACACTCACACTCACTCCCACACACTCACACTCTCACACACTCACACACACTCACACTCACACAGACACACACTCACACACATACACACACACACACACACACGCACTCACACACACACTCACACACACATACACACTCTCACACACACACTCACACTCACACACATACACACACACACACACTCACACGCACACCTGCACCCTCTCCCTGCACTGCCGGGGATGCACAACAAACCACAAGATTCACCAGCCTATTCTCAGGGCAAAGGGCACAGACCTACCTCTTTCTTAGTAACAGCTTCCTTCCTGCAGAGAATTCTAGAAGCCCCAGAGCTCCACCTCTGCCCTGAAAATGCCAGCAGGATGTGCACAGCTGTTGCTGACGCCTCCGTCCTGTTCCTGGGCTGGGGGAGGAAACCGTCCTCTGCCCAGCCCCCCCATCTCCTGCCCCCGCCGCAAACAGGGAGGAAGCGCCCGTCACCCACACATCTGCTGCTTACCCCGGGGCAGCGCTGCAGATGTAGATGTCGCCGCAGAGGCTGGGGCAGCCCCGGACGCCAGGGCCCCGACGTGCTGCCGCCAGCGCCGTCTCGCCTGCTCTCCCCCGGCCGCACTCTGCTCCGGCACTTCTGCTTGCTCCCGTCTGTCGGGTCCACTCTCAGAATTCTTGTGGATTTTGTGACTTTCCGGAAGAACCATGTGGCAGAGGCCACACTGACAGGACAGGCCTCAGCAAATCCTCCTCCATAACCCTCCCCCAAGGCTGTGGTCTCTAGAGGTGGCACCCCGGGGGGTGGGCGTGTGGGAGGAGCCTGGGGATTTCCTTCTGTGGAACACTGTAGGGGGAGGAGTCGGAGCCATTCTCCTTCCCCCCAACTTCCTTCGCTGGGCGGAAACCCAGGGAAATCGAGCAAAGGCAGGTGACAGCCCAGTCACATCCTCGGGACAGAGTCTTGGCCCTGCTCTGTGGAATGGGGAGACGTGGGCCTTGGTAATGTGCTGCCAAGTCACAGGAGCCCAACAAGCAGTGGTTCAACTCACAAGGATGGGGGTGGGGGTGGGGCCAGGTCAGCAGCTCAGGGACGTCAAGGCTGCAGCTCTTGGGCTTTCCCTCTTTGTCACAGAATGGCTGCCTGCAGCACCGCATGCATCCTCCGACCACAGCACCCAGAGACAGGCAGCAAGGGCTGCGTAGGGGAGCCCAAGGGCACTCTCCCTTTGATGAGAGTGGAAGGAAGAAAAGTCTTTCCCCAACGCCTTCAAGTATTGGCCCCTATGTCTCATGGGCCAGAAGAGAGTCTCATGGCTACCTCCAGTGGCAAGAGGTTGGGAAAAGTGAGTTTTCTCTTCCACTTTCTCCATAGGGAAGTTGGGTAAGAAAGTTGGGCCCCCACCCAGCCCCCAGCTCCACCCCTGCGCTGGAGGCTCAAGGCGGCCATGCCCTGCCCGGCCCTCTGGCCCAAGGCTGGGGCTTCCTTTTGGGTCATTCAGGGTTAGAACAGAAATCTCTGTTCAGGGAAGGGACTGCTGGTGGGGCCTCAGGAAACTGCCTGCTACAAGCTGTCCTGGGGGAAGCCCAGCTCTCTGGCACTGGGAAACTGCAGGGAGAGGGCACAAGGCACGAGCCAGCTGGACTCAGGGGATGCCCACGCCGCCTGTCCCCGAGGGGCAGCAGATCCCCTAAGGGTGCAGTGTAGACGCCGAGTGTGGGGGAGCAGGGAGGGGGAGTGGTGGGGTCAGAGACACTGTGCAACGATCCCCCGAGGACTGTGACCTGCAGAAACTGTGCAAATTATTGCAACAGAATGAATTTTAGAAGGCATTGAGCTAAATAAAGGTGGCTTGTTTTTACCACTAACTAGCAGGCAGACTGTAAGGTCGGGTGGGCTGTAGACAGAAAAGAGAAGTTACAATTTCTCTGCACATTGGAGAGGTGAGAGGTCTGTTTGTGGCCCTCCTGACACACATGGGACAACATACACACTGCAGCACATTCACGAGCTGCTGTGTGCAGGGGCGTCTTCCTGTCCCTGACGCCTCCCTTCACATGTGGGTGTCTGCTGGCCTCCCGTGCCCAGACTGTGGCCGAGGGTTTGGGCGTGATTTACCTGGCTGGATGGTGTGGGGACAGCTGGCCCTGCTCAGCTCAGCACCTCCCCCTCCTCCTCCTGAGAACCCACTGGCAGCGGGAGCAGCAGCTCCCCATGGTCCCGGGACGCCCCGGACAGCACTACCCCAGGGCAGGGTGCAGGCGGGAGGAGGAGTCCTGGGTGCAGGCGGCGTGCCCTGCCACTGAGCCCCCCGCAGTGGGGCGGGGGCCCTTTCCTGGCCCTCACTAAGGCACTGAGGGCAGTGGGAATAAGGTAGCATCTTGGCTTCTGTGTCCCTCCCCTTTTGCTCAGATCTCAGGCTCGGGGTTGCCCCTTGAGGTGCCAGCTCCTGCCACCTTCTGTGATTTTTGTTATTAAGGCTTTCAGACATTCTGCTACGGGTTTCATCTCCTAAGTCAGTTTCCATTTGTGGAAATGAAGGAATCGAAAGCTAATTTTTATTACTTGGCCGTTGGGGCATCGATGAAGAATAAAGAACGTGAGTAACGGCAGTGTTGGCGCCTACGTGCATGGTCCGGCAAGGGGTGGCTCAGACTCGCTTCTTGAGGACTTTGTGGCCTCACAGACTGAGGCTGAAACGACGCCTTTGTGCACCACCACTGACAGCTGCACGACCTCGCGGCCCACTGTGACCACTTCACCCTCCACCCCCCACCGTGTCCCGCCGCAGACTGTGTGTAGTTCGTGCACGGCGAGAAAGCAGAGGTGGCAGTTTGCACCTCACTTTCGAAGAAAGGAAAGTCGTTGATAAGTTTTAAAAGAATGAAAAGCACAGAGTAACATTCATGTCCTTTAATGCGTAGGCCCGTCGTGAGTACTAACAATCAGAGCAGCGGATCCGTGCTGCGAGCCGAGGCGCGATCCAGGGGGGTGTCCCGGGTGTCTGGCCGGTGCTCCGAGCTCCAGGGGCCACCGCGGGGTCGGTGCCCAGTCCCGGCGCAGGCAGGTCCCGCGGGGAGAGTCAAAACTCACACTCTTCTAAAATGGAGCGGAGGGGAGACGCGTTAGTGAGAGTAGGTATTTTCTTTTCTTTTCTTTGTTTTTAACAGACTGAAGAGCCTTAAGAAAATAAGTATTTCTTTCACTGTTAAACAATTACAGAGTTTTTACCGCAAAATATCAACAGGAACGTTCTTTAGAAAACATGAACCGTGTTCATCTTTTAATTGTCTTTCCTTCCAGTCCTCCCCCGAGCGGCTGGAAAGGGAGGCCCCCGCAGGTGTGGGCTAGAGGTCAGGGAAGGCGGGTCCTTTGCAAAGTCCTTCCCCCTGTCTTGCCGTCCCCCGGCCTACTTCAGGCTCCCGGCCTCGCTGTCTCGGGGCCATGGCTGGGGAAAGCACGGCTGGCTGCGCTGGTTAGTGCCGCAGCCCCGCGTGGATCTTTCTCCCTAGTTCTAAACCTCCCGCCCCTGAGTGCGGTGCAGCAGCCATACCTTCTGGGGGGCTTTCGATGGCCTTGGGATGGAAGCACCACGGGAACCCGGGGGTGGTGTCGTCAAAGCAGCAGCCCTTACTCTCACACTGGGAGGCTGTGACGCCGGGGTAGCCGCAGTTCACGCGTTCCCGGGGCAGCACCGAACACGTCTCTGGAAGGGCGTGGGCGAGAGGCCAAGCTGAGTGGTGGCCGGATTCCCCGATGTCATCGTCCACACCCCCTCCGCCCAGCTTCCTTCTCCAGGGAAGTCAGCACCGCCCAAGATGCTGGTATAACCCCTCAGGACATGACAGGGACACACGGTCCTTGTGTCCTGACGCAAAAACAACTAAGCTCCAGGAAAGCGAGAGGTGCCCGGGGCGTGTCGACTTTGCAGACACCTAGGTTACTTATTCATTCGCACGTTAATTTCAATTCATGATCATTTCGTTCTGTTTACTCAATAAATGAATGTTTATCGAGCACCACTGCGTGTGCTGGAGCTAGCACGGCAAAGCCAGCCACCGGGCCGGGTGAGGGCCCCACAAGTGAAACCAAGAGAAGTCGTCGTCAAGAGACTCGTCGTCTAATGGAGCAGAAAGCCAAGAAAATGCACCAGACAGCACAGCGTGGTCATCCCAGGGTGCCCAGGAGGGGCCTGTGACAACCAGGGAGGGCTCCCTGCAGGAGGAGGTTTGCCAGGGGAGACTGAGGCTCAGCCAAGCCGAGCAGACGGAGCTGCCCGTGCACAGGCCGTGAGGGGAGAGCGAGGTGTGTTCGGGGGTGGTGAGGATGGGCGGGGTCTGGGAAGAGCCGGACAAAGGGCCAGGGGCCGCTAAACAGCCCGCAACGGGGCAGAGGAGAAAGGTCCACAGGGGAGACGCAGGGCGGGGCCGGGCTACCCACAGGTGCTGCACCATCCAGGTGCAAGAGCTTCAGGGTCCAGGCTCAGGCGGAGTCTGAGGTCTAGGAAGGCAAACCTGCTGGGATCTGGGGGTCAACAGGCTGCAGCAGGTCACAGAAGAGGACCCTCGCGCACCTTCCCCGCTGTACCTGGGCGCACAAGGGGAGGTGCAGGTGCCTGTCCTGGTCGGGAGTCCGGAAGGGGCTGCTCTTCCTGTCTGCTTCTGTATCTGGGGACTGCCTCAAGCTCTTTTTGAAGAAAGTCCCCGGCTTTGTGGGAGAGATCTAGACCCCCCTCCCACTGGCTGGGCGGCTTCTGAGGCGCCTCCTCCCGGGCTCTGGCTCCCATCCTGGAGCAAAGGGAATCGTTGCCCACACCCAGGGTGGTCGGGTCGGAGAAGCCCTGCCACAGAGGGCCGGCACCCCACTCCCTCCGGCCGGTGTCCCAGCCAGGACAGAGGGACTTCCAGACCCAGCGTCCGGCCACTGCAGGGTCTGTGTGTCCAGCCTACCCACTTTCTGTCCCATGAAGGAACTAAGTGGAAATAATTTCCACCCATGGGCTACACTGTAATCACAGTTTTCTAGATTTCTGTTCTAACCCTGAGTGACCCAAAAGGAAGCCCCAGCCTTGGGCCAGAGGGCTGGGCAGGGCATGGCCGCCTTGAGCCTCCAGCACAGGGGTGGAGCTGGGGGCTGGGTGGGGGCCGGCAGTGGAGACCACAGTGCCACGTCCTCCCTTGGGTTCCCAGGCCCACCTGCTCCCTGCCGTGGGCTTGGGGACTCCCAAGCTGTCACCTGACTCCTTCCTCCCCACTGCTGCCCAACCCCACCTGCCACCCCGTCCCCAGGGTCAGGAGGCAGCTGGAAGGGCCTGCGGTGAAGGGACATCTCCTGACTGCCTCCTTCCCAGCGGCTAAAGAAACCCTCTATTTGGGAACTTTCTCCTCCCCCCACCTTAAAACTGTAACTCACAGCAGTAAGTGACTTAGCACCTTGTAGCTGGCAAAGCACTTGTCACAAACACTGCCACACTGCATGTTCCTGACCACCCTGTGAGGCAGGTGGCTGTTCCCATTCCGCAGAGAGGGGATTTGGGACACAAACAAGTCCAAAGGCGGCAACAGGGCCTTCCTCTCGCCTCTCTGGAGGACCTGGGGCCCCACGAGCCATTGATGATTTGGTGTTGATGGGCACTGCCCACGGGAGAGGTGGTTTTTTGTTCCCCAAATCATGAAGCCCAGGGAGCCCAGGAAGGTGTTGGAGGGTTTCCCACTGGAGGCTACCAATGGGACAGGCACACGGGCACATCTGCGTGAGCCTCGGGCAGGTCTGCTCCCTGGGAGGAAGATGTTGGCTTGGACATTTGGAAGCACTATCCTTACACCCCAGCAAAAATTCCCCTTTGAAATGTGACACTTAGGAGTAGCCTCATATCCCGGTGTCGATACTGGGAGACAGCCACCAACCGAGGGAAGAGGCTTCCTTGCAGGGTTTGTCAAGGCCTCCTCGGGCCCCACCGTCCTGTGCTATTCATCACCTGCTTTTGTCATTCCTGTAACACAGGACATGCTTTTAGGGGCCTCAAACAGCACCTGGCATAGACGAGGTGCTGGAAGATGTGTCCCGGGGCACGGTGGCTCCCAGGGAGGCCAGCGCTGACCCGCTGCGCCCCGACAGCAGGAAGGAATGCGCCTTACCTGCTGCGTCCTGGGCCAGGGCGCTGAGGGCCAGCGAGAAGACCACGACCAGGGCGCAGATGGCCTTGTGCTCCATGGTGGCCTCAGTGTCCTCTCTGCTCCAAGGGAGGCCACGAGTCGGGGATGAGCCTCCGTGCGGGCCCTGGTGTTTATACGGCAGGCTCTGTTTGCGTAAAGCGTGTTAGGTAACGTTTGCCTAAGGAGGTCCCGCAGCCTCGCTACCAGTAATCGCCACTGATCGGAAGGTGTTTCCTAGACCTGGGCAAGCCAAACCGAGTTCGCTGATAGAGAAAATACCGTGTTGTGTAGTCACCTGGTTGAGGGATGTGAGATTGAGAAAGTCCCTCTTATCCCGTGGGAGTGTCCTTAACCCAGAGCCTCCGTATCTGCGAGGCCCTCCCGCCAGTGTAAACACTGCACACACCGCAGAAGTGATTCATAGCGCGGGTGGCCAGGGAAAGGTACCCGCGGCGGTCATGACAACCGTGGCTCACGGGGCCCATGCCGCGGGCACTCGGGGGAAGGGGAGGAGGTGATGAGGCCCGTCCGCCTGACCTTGTCCTCTTACGATGGGCACAAGAGCGATTTTCAACTATTTTGAGAATCCAAGTGGACGGGGGGCGGGAAGGGGGACAGCTCTGTCTGGACGAGCTGGGTGGGGAGTGACAGGCCCCCACCTGTCGCCCAGGGGGTGTGGCCCACGAACAGCGTCTTTCCTCCATGAGTTTTCCTGTTGACATCTCAATGTGAGCAAATTCACATGTGAGCAAAGCACCCTCAGGTCCTTCACGAGGACACAGCCTGTCTAGAGGGGCCCGTCCGGGAGGTGTGGACACTGAGAACCCGGCGAGTGTTCCCCGTCCTAATCGAATGAACCACATGAGCAGTTTTACTTACTTATCTAAATGAGGTGGGGTTTTTTTTTTTTGAGTTTTTTTTTCCCCCTTTTATTTTTTCTTTTGCAGGGGAATTCTTTTAATAATGCAATTGTACACAAGAGCTGATATCGAAAACTGACGCAGTGGCTATGTCTCGCCGCGCCCCGTGTCTGCGGGGCTCCCTCACTCCCACTCCGTGGGGTCGCTGCTCCTGCTCTGTCCCAGCGAGTGTCCTGCACGATGGCATTTTGATGAGGACCACCTACCCGTCCTGCTCTGTGTCCCTGCCTCAGAGCTCTTCTTATCTCCCAGTGTGTGAAATGGCTCACTCATACGTTGTGTCTAGTGTTTTGCATCCCCCCGAGCCTGGGGTGCCCAAGGGACAGGAGCCTTTGTCTACTTTGTGCATGAGGTGGCCCCTAGGACAGCGTCTGCAGTGAGCATTCAATAAACAGCTGTGGAACGATCGAAGGAATGAACACACAGTAGGAGAAATATCCTTTCTTCAGTGAGCGGTTAGGCTCTGGGGAAAAGCCATGCTGGCCTCAGAAAGTCCTTCCTTTTCTTAGGTGACAGTCAGTCCTGGCAGCCCCTCTCGCAGGGGAGCCTGGGCCAGAATGGGGAGGCCACATCCCCTCTCTGCCTCCCCAGGGCCATCGGGGCCTCCATGGGGGCCCGGGGTCCACGGCGGGGTGGGTCGAGTCTGCCCCCCAGGCTGGGGGTGCCGGCCTGGGATGGGTGATGCTGGTGATTGTGGTGGCTTCTCACCAAACTGTCTCAGATCAGACGAGAAACTTTGGAAAAGGGAGCGCAGATGTGCAACGATTTGGAGAAAAGGTGGCCAGCGTTCGGCGCGGTTAAAGACGCTCGGATTCGACCACCCAGCAGCTCCACCGGCGCCAGGCCTGGTCCCTACTCCAGACACACGTTCCCGCTGGGGCAGAAGGAAGCACGGACAAAGACGTGCGGTTTAGCATGGTTTGGAACAGGTGGAAGGAACAAACAAGGAAGGAAGAGAGGGAGGGAGGGAGGAAAAGAAAGAGACAGCAACATGGATGTTCACACGTGCTCGTTAACAAGGGAAGGGGAGAGAACTTAACGTGTGACACGTTGTCCCTTGGTATCGGGGGATGGGTTCCGGACACCCTCAGACAGCAGACTCGGGGACACGCAAGTCCCTTGCAAGAAGTAGTGTGTGCACAGGGCCTGCGCAGCCCCCGCGCGCTTCGCGTCCCTCTGCACGGCTTACAACGCCTGGCACGGTGCCCGCACGGCCGTTTGCTTCGTTACTTGTTATCGTGGTATTTGTGTGGATTCAATGGAGTGCTCGGTGTGCAGCAAACTCAAGCTTTGCTTTTTAAACTTAGTGGAATTTTTTAAAAATATCTTTGATCTGCGGTTGTTTGAGTGCGCGGGTGGGGAACCCACAGGTACAGAGGGCCAACCGTATACATATATGTACTTTTACATGTATTATTATGCTACACATTGCATGTGTCGTGTGTGCGTGCGCCCAGTGCCTTGCAGAAGATGAAAATTAACAATGAGAAACACCGGAAACTAAGTTCAAGAAAAAGTAGGTTAAGAGAGGCTTTTAATGCATGATGTCATTGATGATGTAGATTTCCAAGATACGTTAAACGACGTGCTGCACTGTTGGAACTGCACCCAGACGAAATAAAATTACAAAAGCTGAGACAGGAAGGAGACTCGCCGGCATCAGGGTGACGGGTCCATCCGGGAAGGAGAAAAGAAGGAAAGGGCATTGGGAGGGCACAGGGGACCCGTGTCTGTGACGTTGCATTTTGTTGAAGAGAATCTAAAGGAAATAGGTTAAAAGTTTAGCATCTATAAATTGAGGGGGCAGAGATTCATGATTGGTGGATGTTGTTGAATTATTCTCAAAAGCCCAGTCCCTCTGTCCTTGGGGAAAGCCGTGAGAGCATCGCTGGGGCCACCCTGGGCGCACGCTGGGGCTGGTGTGCCTGGACCTGCCCTCAGTTCCTCGGTGACAGAGCGTCACCCCTGCGGATCACCCCTGGGATGTGACCACTCGGGGACCTTATCAATAAATACGTGCTATAACAAACGCCAGTGTGACAAGGAGGGAAATGCAGGGTGCAGCCAGTATTCTAAGTAGTCAGGCGACCTTGCAGCAGTATTTTCACTGTTCTGGGTTTTGGTTTTCTTATCTGAAAAATGCCATGGCCGCAATGCAGGATATCAAAAGCCACCTAATCTCGAATTCTCTCCTGCTGGCCTGCTGTGGCCGTGGCGGGCGTCGCTGGCTGTGCTCACCCAGCAGACCTTCCTGGGATCTGACAAGAGAATGCTTCCAGTTTCCAACCCCGGCCCGGAGTCACCCTGACCCTCCACCTGCGCCACGCCCAGGAAGGGAGACAGTGCATGGGTTCCTGCTGCAGTGGGTGGCGCCAGCAGGAGGGAGGTGTTTGGGAGGAGGTGAGCTCGGGTTCCACCTCCTAGGTCCCTCCCTGAAGTGTCACCATGGACTGGCCGTGCCTCTCTGTCAGCCACAGCCCCGGTGTGCGCCCTTCACACAGCCATCAGCCCTAGGCGTGACTCACGCCTCTCCCCGCTCCTCCCGCCTGCGCGTTCACCAGCTCCGAAGAGACTCTTTGCATTTAACTCCCTCAAACTTCCCAGAGTGGGGGCAACCAGGCCTGTTTCCTCGCAGGCTTCTACTGATACAGAAATTGCCACCAGCAGTGACCCTGTTAAACAGACCCTCAACAATGAGACCTGAGGTTTGGTTCCTTGAGGACTGGAAGGGCCAGAGGCTGTCCTGGCCAGGGTTGGGGGACACACCCACAGCACAGAGCACCCACACAGTTCCTTGAATGCATGCAGGAGGGGACGTGAATTGAAGCTGGGCATGAGGCAAGGTGGCTCCAGGGAGAGTGGCTGAGGCATTTAGTTTCCATGGTGACAATAGGATAATGAAGATTTGGGGTCTGCTTGCTTCTCCTGAGAGCCCCACCTGACCTTCAGAAAGGAAAGAGGGCGTTGAGGATTGAGAGCAGGACTGTCACAAAGGCCTTCTTGGCAACACCAATGAGCCCCTGATGTCCTAGTGTGGCAGGTGGACGGGGCTGCAGGTCTGGCCAGGGCTCAATTCCAGGTGTGCGGCACCAATGTGACATTCACCACCAGTTTCCTTACGCCAGGCTCTTGGCATCCGCAAGGAAAGACTGAAACTTGGAGACAGGACACTGGGATATTTCGGCAGAAATGTGAGGCCGAAAATTTGAATCCTGAGCCTTGTTTGCCCCTGTCTTAGGTGGAGCAGCTTTCCTCCCCACAGCAGCCTTCAGATGGCCACTCCACTGGGGCAGAGGATGAAGGCAGGGGACAGAAGCAGGGGGTTACACAGCCCGCACGTAGGTAGGTGGCCTGCTCAGGGAGGACAGCCCGGACTCCCAGAAGAGTAGCTGGACCTGTATGGGCAGGAGCCTGGGGGGATGCCTGAGAGGGGAGTTGAGCAGGACCACGTTGGTCCATGGAGAATAAATTTTGTTCTCAAAGGGCTGACACCACTGAACTCGCTCAGGATTCAGGACTGGATGCGTTAGCACAAGCACATGACAGGTGTGGCCATCTTCTGGATGGCTACCTGAAGCCTGGGCCCCACGGTGGCCAACAGTTCAGTTCATAGTTGAAATGTTGGAGCTCCCCTGACACATGCAGGCCTCACTACTCAAAAGTAATCTGAAGATCAGCAACCTCTGTCCCTGACATCTTGGTAGACGTGCTCCCCTCCCAGGCCTCATGAAGTCAAATCTGCATTCTAAAAAGCTCCCAGGTGGTCTGACTAGGTGTGGGAAGCCCTGTGCTGCAGTACAGGAGGGAGCTCTGAGGACTCAGGGAGATGGTGGTGTGGGAACGGATCTGTGCACCCTCCTCCGCCACCGCAGGAATGCCCAGTGGATACTCCTGTCACTGTGGCATTGAGACATGCTTTGGTGGACAGTCTCTCCAATAAACTGGGGTGCTGGGGAAACTGGATCTCCACATGCAGAAGAATGAAACTAGACCCCTATCTCACACCATATAGAAAAATCAACTGAAAATGGACTAAAGACTTAAATGGAAGATCTGAAACTATAAAACTACTAGAAGAAAATATAGGGGAAAAGTTCATGACATTGATCTGGAGAAAGATTTTTTGGGGGATATAACCCCAAAAGCACAGGCATCAAAAACAAAAATAGACAGATGGATTGCGTTAAATTAAAAACCTTCTGCATGGCAAAGGAAACAATCCATATAGTAAAGAGATGACCTAAGGAATGGGAGAATGTATTTGCAAACACACATCTGATAAGGGGTTAATATCCAAGATATATAAGGAACTCAAACAACTCAATGGCAAGAAAACAAATAACTCCATTAAAACCTGGGCACAGGTTCAGAATAGACATTTCTCAAAAGAAGACATACAAATGGCCAACAGGTATATGAAGATATTTTCAACATCACTACTCATCAGGGAAATGCAAATTAAAACCCCAATGCGATGTCATCTCTTGGTCCCTCTGTTACAATGGCTATGATCGAAAAGACAAAAGACAATAAGCGTTGGTGAGGATGCAGAGATCAGGGAACCTCTGCACACTGTTGGTGAGAATTAGTACAGTCGCTATGGAAAAGAATATGGAGATTGCTTAAAAACTTAAAAATAATTATTTCATATGCCATTGGTGGGAATGTAAATTAATGCAACCACTATGGAAAACAGTACGGAGGTTCCTGAAAAAAACTATAAGTAGAACTACGGTGTGATCCAGCAGTCCCACTACTGGGTATGCACCCAAAGGAAATGAAATCTGTATGTTGAAGCGATACCCGCACGCCCACATTCATCACAGCGGTAGTCACAGTAGCCACGATATGGAACCAACCTAAGCCTCCGTCGATGGATAAATGGATAAAGAAACCGTGGTACATAAGCAAGTCAGCCTTAAAATGAGAAGGGAGTCCCGTCATTTGTGACAACGTGGATGAACCTCAAGGACATTATGAGAAGTAAAGTAAGCCAGACACAGAAGGCAAAATACCACATGATACCACTTATACGCAGAGTTACAGAAACGTCACACTCACAGAAGCGGGGAGTGGGGTGGTGGCTGCCAGGGGCTAGGTGGCAGGATTGAGGGTGCCGGTCGAAGGAGATGGAATCTCAGGGAGACGGGGGAGTAAGTTCAGGAGGTCTGTCGTACGTCATGGTGACTACAATTGATAACAATATATTGTGTATTTGGAAACTGCTAAGAGAGGAGATTTTACGCGTCCTCACCACAAAACGATGATAATTCCGTGAGGTACGGCACATGTCAAATAACTTTATTTAGCCACTGCACGATGTATGCATGTATTGAGCCACCACGTTGTATGCCATAAGTATGCACAATTTTTACTTGTCAACTTAAATAAAGTAGGGAGGGGTGACGCTTCGGGAAGGGGTCCGCCAGCGTCCTTCAGGGTTCTGTGGCTCCAGACACAGCTCCTTGTCACGCAGAGTTGGTGTGGGGCCCGGAGTCCCTCAGCAAGAATGGAGGGCAGGTCCCTTTGAAGCAGGGCCACAACGGCAGGTGACGAACTCCTCTCAAGCCACCCGCAGAATGACCCAGCAGTGCTACGGTGAAACGCAGTGAAGTGCTAACCCCCAGTGCCTGTGGCTGTGACCTTATTTGGAAACAGGGTCTCTGCAGATGATCCAGCTAAGACGAGGTCATTAGGGTGGACCCGAATCCAATGTGACTGTTTACACTAAAAATAAGAAATGTGGACGCAGAGACACGCACACGGAGAAGAGAGGTGGAGACGCAGGGAGGTGCCATCTGCGAGCCAGGGGACACCCGAGGCTGCTCGGAACAGCTTCTCCCTCCGAGGGACACAGCCCTGAGGACACCGCGATACCAGACTCCGGAGACCTCCAGCACTCCGACAGTGACAGAATCGATCCCCATTGTTTAAGCCACTCCCTGTGTGGGACTTGATTACAGCAGGAAACTAACACAGCCAGAGAGACTGTGCCCTGCGGAAGGAAAACACCTAGATTTGCCAGGGGCCATAAACATCAGCTCTGAACTGTCACTAACAGGAAACCCAGAGCTTGTGGCTTTCAGGTGCTAGGTGGGATCTTGGGCCACTCTGGCCTCACAGTGGGTCCAGTGAGGTCACACACCCATCTTTTGGGCGACCGGGCACTGCAGACACGGTAAGTGGGAGTCAGCATCATGGCTTTGGAAATTAACATGGTACTTGGTGTCCGGAGTCTCAGGAAGAGCACACTCTTTGACTCGGTAAATCTACTCTGGGGACGCCTAAAGAAGAAATCCTAAACACAGAAAAATCATTTTGCATGAAGAGGTTCATCAAAAGAAATCCTAGTGAACAGTGAAAAAACTGTAAACAACCTAAATTACCAGTAGTATTGAATTATGAGCAAGTGCTCGTTTAGCTACGTGATGAAATATTATGGAACCCTCACTAGCGTATTTCTGCAGAATCTGCAATACCATGAAAACGTTCACACCATAGTACGAAATTGAACAGAACAGGATACAAAGTTTACAATCCACTCAGCAGGTAAAAGGAGAAGAAAGAAAACACACAGTGGGTGTCAGTGGGCGCTGAGACGGGGTTATGTCTGTCCCCAGATTCTGCTTCCCTATTTATGGGAATATTTCTATAATGAGTATAATTATCTTTTATAATTGGAAAATGCTGTATTTTAAAAAATAAATGATTTTACTCTTCTCAAAGAGAGAGCGAGGAGTTGCCCATCTCCTCCGGCCAGTGAGTCAGTGAGTGAGACACAGAGCAGGGTATTTAACTTTCGGGGCTCCCCACGGGCCACGCCCCGTGGCTGGTGGGCCCCACGCCCCGTTTCCTCACACCTTCCCTGAAGGTAAACACAGGTCTGAGGTTAGGTTGGCAGTTGCCTATAATCTCAGATTTCAGCAACCCAGTCAGGGAGTGGCCCCTTCCTGCCCGTGGGGTTCTCCTCCCACCCGGTGCTGCCCTGAGACGCAGGCTCGCCACGAAGGGGGCCACTGATGGCAAAACACCCCCACCCCGCCAGCCGCTCCACACTCCCCGCCCCGACGCACACCCGCGCAGTCTCACCACCCTCCTGTTAGAGCCCGGGCACGGCACGGCAGACCTTTCCACGGACAAGGCTCCAAACGCCACGAAGCCCTGACCACGGCCTCCGAGGAATTTAAAACTGGAGTGAGAGATGGGGACACGGTACCTAAGTCCTCAATTCCAAGGCAGCTCCAGCTTCCCCTGACTCTGCCAAGCTGCAGTCACTCAAACTACCCCGTGTGAGGCTCAGCATCAACCGGCAGGAATGTGGCCCTGTCCCCAGGGAGGTCAGTCTGGGATGAATCTGAGGACTCCTCGCCCAGGTTCTCGGGGGCTACACGGGTGGGCGGAACACAGCCCCGTTCTCAACGAGCTCAGCCTAGAAGGAGACAGGCTCGGAAGCAGAGGAGTGCCGCCTCATCCATGCACATGTGCACACACGCTTACTACGGGAGCCCAGAAGAAAGGGCGACTTCCCTCCACGGGGTCACGAATTTCAGGGAAAATTCAGACCACTTAGGCACCCCAGAAGAGGCGAGTGGTTTGGGAAAGCAGCACATCTGAAGAAGCCGTCCAGAGCCTAGCGCAGGTCCGGCCGTGTCTCTACGCACTGAGACCGCCGACCCGTTTGGACTCCAGTGGACACGGGGCGGAGTCTGGGACCTGTGGCGCCGGCCAGCACAATTGCGCTCGTGCCGTGAGCTTCGTCTGCCGGGGGCTCCCGCACGGGTCTCAGGGCTGGGTAACAAGGTGGGGGGCTTCCACTGCAGGCCTTCTGAGTTGTCCTGCGCCACCCCAGGAGCAGAGATGTGGAGGACACAGCCTTTGGCAGGTGTCCTCAGAGGCAGGCGGGAAACCCTTCTATTAGGGGAGAGGCGAGTGTCTGCAGTTTTCCTGGCCAGCTACAGTACTGACGTCCTTGACCGATTTTTAACACTCTTTTTTCCAAATGTTTTATAGTATTGTTAGGTCTTCTATCATTCTTTTCCAACTGTTAACTCCATATCAAAGTCTGGGGTGGGGGGATAGAGAGAGAGAAAAGAGGGACTCTGTCCCGGACACCCGGGTGCAGGTGGGCGTCCTGCTCACCCTCTAACTCTTCTCGCTGTTTCTCTGAGAGCGGCTGCAGGTTAGGTGAGCTCTGGCCACAGTTTCCTGCGTGGCTCTCACTCTGGCCCGGCTGTCGAGAGGGAGACAGGTGCCAGGCTGTGTCCAGGGAAAACAGGAAAGGGTGCTGACATTTCCATCCCGTCACCCTCCAGCTCAAGCAGCAAATGTCCCCACTGAGACTAAATATTTCCTTAAAGGAGGGAGAAGTTAATCAGCACTCTGAGTTACGGGTGCGTCTCAGATGTGCCAAACTGGTGGTGCAAAGCCCCGCTAAACTCAAATGCCGAGTGTCGCTCCCCAGCTGCCTTTGCTCCTGCGGCACAGCGAGCCCCTCCGAACCCCGGCTCCACCACGGCCGGGGAGTGGTCGGGGGAAGGTGCTTCACTCTTCAGGCCCCGGTTTCCTCGTGGACAGGATGGGAATGTGTCACAGTGCCTGTCTCGCGGGATGTTGTGCACACGGATCAGGTGAGCGTGTAAAACGTGCAGCATGTCCCCAGGCAGAGGGGACATGTGGCTAATTGCCGCCGTTAGTGTTACCCAAGACCTTCTGAGAGAAGACTGCAAGATGTCAAACATTTCCTAACAAAACTCACTTAGAGAAGGCTGAGCCCACGCGGGTTGGAAACACCCAGGCATGTTTTCTCGATCGAGATGACCGCACAGGAAATCTTGCATCTTTTCACAGTTCGGATCAGCAATTCGTGAGCTACCACGGCTGTCAAAGAGAGCTGGGCAAAAATGCTTTGGAATGGTCTTGTCATTTCTGACATACACAGAAATCCGTGGAGCGGCGCCAACGTGGAGGGTGAACCCCAATACAGTGGCCACGTGGCCAGTTTGCTGGGCTTTCCGCATCCCCGAGAGCAGCTCCTGGGAGCCATGCTGTTCCCCGGGCACCTGGACCCGGCTCTGCTCCTCTTTCAGACACACGGGTCCTGTCCACCATTGCCACAGGCAAAACAGCTGATGCATATTCTGATGAATTAATTTGTGACAAAGCACAGTGGCCAATGGCTACTTACCAAGTCACACTCCTCTGTCACATGTGTGCTCTGGGGACCACAGAGTGTGTGGTCAGATGGAAGGGGCATCTAGTCCTGCAGGTTCATGGGTGAATGGATGGTGCGGAGGTCGGGAAGCCTTCGCCTGCTGCTGACCTGTGAGCACCTACTCTGCTTGCGCTCAGTGCCCCCAGGCATGGAGTGCTCCTGTCTCAGCCCAGAACCTCGGCTGTTCTTTTTTTTGGGGGAAGGGAGACAGAGTCTCACTCTATCACCCAAGCTGGAGTGCAGTGGCGTCACCATAGCTCACAGCAACCTCAAACTCCTGGACTCAAGTGATCCTCCTGCCTCAGCCTCCCGAGTAGCTGGGACCACAGGCATGTGCCACCATGCCTGGCAAATTTTTCCTATATATTTTTAGTTACCCAGTTAATTTATTTCTATTTTTTTAGGAGAGACAGGGTCTGGCTCTTGCTCAGGCTGGCCTCAAACTCCTGAGCTCAAACCATCCTCCGCCTCGGCCTCCCAGGGTGCTGGGACTACAAGCGTGAGCCACCACGCCCGGCCTCCTCGTCTGTTCTTACTCAGCTCTTGAGTCTTGGGGTAGAATGTGAGCTAATTCTAATCTGCTGAGAAACCTTTTCTAACAGAAAAACACCAGATCCACAATGTATTTAGGAGCGATCAAAGAAATGGAGCCTCGCAAATTAAGCTTACAATTCCAACCCTACACTCACAGTCAGCATCTGTTCAAACCAGCCCGACAAACGGGTGACAAATGTCACACTCAGTGGGTGAGTCCAGAGCACATACATTTTTTGGAAGCAAGAGACAATGATACGTCAAGCACCAAATGCTACAAACAAATAATGATAATACGCCTTACAACTAATTGTCCATCGATTAAGTTCCCCACATGTGAAAATAGATCCTGGGAGCAGAAAATGCGGGTTTGGTCCTAGTCTCCAGGGAGGAGATGTGCAGAGGGCTGCGTCTACCATGGCCGCACTCCTGCGGGTCCAGACAGGTGTCTCTCCCGGGTGGCTGTGGGTTGCTGTGCACATGAGACCGCCTAATGTCTTGCCGGGAATGTTGCGTGGACCCCATGGAGAAAACCAAGGGACAGACGGGAAAGGCAGCCCCTGGGAGGCACTCCTGCTTTCGTTCTTAGCGAAGGTCAGAACCAGCTCCAAGGTCATTTTAGCCCGAGACCCGGCGGCTGGCGAGAGGTCAGAGGCGTCAGAAGCAGCCGTGCCGGGCGTGGAGGATGTGGGAAGCTGCTCTCGGCTCTGCTGCGGGTGACAGAGAGCAGAGCACGAAGGCCATCTGCTCGTGTCCGTGTTCCCACACAGGCCAGCGAGGGCCAGGCTGTCTCTGTCACCGCAGGAACCCAACGTGGTGGCTTGTCCCCTCACTGTTCAAGTCTTCAGGTCCCTCTAAAAGTGAAAACACAGGCGTTATTGTTCTCGGCACTCACAGCCATCTCTCCAACACTGCGACCCAGTGAGCACCTGCCTTTGGCCCTGAGAGACGCGTCAGGCTGTTGTCCACAGTGGGGACTAGTGGCCTCTGACCGGGAGGCTGCCAGCTCTGTCGGATCCCAGACAGGTACGGAAAAGCCTCTGCGCTTTCCATCCCTGCCCTGAGATTGTCACGGAGCTTCCACGTGAACTTTCCTGGTCTTGAGGCTCAATACTGTTCCATGTGCCGGTTAGAGTCAGAACAATTTTGCTTTAAGCCCCAAGCAGAGAGAGGAAACCGCTGGATGAAATGAAGATGCTACAGCAGCTAACAAGTGGGACGGTCCCCGCAAGACGTGGAGCCCCGGAAACCTCACGCTGACGCTCGCATGGAACGGCTAAAACGAAGACCTCCCCAAGCACCTCTCGCGGGCGGGGAGCCTCTTCTGGGTGTGAACAGAGACTTCGGGAGGGTGTGTCTGTGGCTGGTGGCCTCCCTGCAGCACAGGGACTCGCTGAACGTCCCTCATAGATTCTTGGAAACTGTGACTCTAAGGGAAGTGACATAGAGTGAAACAAATTTTTTCCTCCCCAACATTATAACGAAACTGTGTTGAAAGAAAGGACATTATCTGAGGACCCGCTGTACGTGGGTCCCCTGCAGTCACAGTTTCCAAGAACCTGTCAGCGGCAGTGAGGGAGGCCTTACTGCGTGTGACACTGCTCCGAGGACAGACGTGGGACTCAGCTGGAGACAAGGCAGCGGGTGTTTGCTGAGTGCCCACAAGAAGGCGCAGGCGCCTCTGGCGGCCCCCACGGTGGCCAGGCTTCCCCTCCCCGAGGCCCCGCGCTGCTCCCAAGCTGAGTGTCACCACCTGCCCATCTCCACCCGTCTGCCCTCGCTCAGGGGCTGGCAGGGCCGTGGTACTCCCTTCCCCTGGCGCCCAGCTCCCTTCGCCTGGCGCCCATCCACCTCAGCGGCCCTTCTTCCTCCTGCCTGCCCGGGTCCTGCCAGGCCACCCTCACTGACCAGTGCCCTGCCGGCCCTTCATTCCAGGGGACCCCGTGCAGCAGAGCCACCCAGACCCCCCAGTTAGAGACGCACCATCTCATCCCTGGCAGCTCCTTACTGGGTATGCGGGGTCCTCACCCACCCGTCCCCCCACCCACTGTCTCAGCCCCCACCCACCCTGTCCTCCTGGCACACACAGCCACACCCAATGTGTCCCGTCCCCACGGGGGCTCCTCCTTGGCCGCCTCTCCTCTCCCTGCTTGGAGAGGCCCCTCCATCCTTCCCATCTGCTCCTCTGTATGCCAGGGCCACGCCACCAGGGCCACGCCACCAGGGCCATGCCGTGGATTATCTGTGCTCACGTCTGTTTTCCAGCCCAAGTGTCTGACACCCAGGAGCCACCAAATCGCTGCTCGCTGACCCGATGACTCCATCACTCGCTGGCTGTTTATGGCAGGACTGGGATGCACTTAGAGGATGCTGGTGGCTAAGTGCCAGGGGCAGCGTGAGCCAGAGCCAGGAAGGACACCACACCCACCTCCATCTGCTCGTGGATCCAGTCCAGGAAGGAGGTGATGCGGGTGTAGACGCCGGGCTTGTTCGCCTCTGCACAGCCGATGCCAAAGCTGGTTGCTCCCACCAACTTCCACACCCTCCTCTCTTGACACACCAGGGGCCCCCCGCTGTCCCCCTGGGGCAGGAGAGAAGCAAAAGTCAGGGGGCAGGCAGGGCTGCTTGTCAGGGTGGCAGGACTCCCCTCACAACATCACAGTGAATGACCCAGGTTACGGAAGGGAAACTGAGGCTCAAGGAAGGCTCTGCCTCTGTGCCCAGCAGCCTTGCAGACTCTAGCACTCCCAGGAGTGGGGTCCCCTGGCCCCTCTGGGCTGGTCCCTCCAGCTGTGTCTCCTCCCAGATTCCAGATGCTGAGCCCTTGGGGGGTCAAGGGCAGCTGGCTGTGGGGGAGGGGGTCTGCCTGGCCGTGGGAGAAGCTTAGTGTTGGGTGCTGCTGGAGTCCCACCCGCTGTGGCTTTCAGAGGCCCGGATCCCTCGGCTTCCCGGCCACCCCTGCAGTCCCTTGCAAACTCCGAGCATTGGGCCGGGAGGGGGCACTGCAAGACCCCTCCCCTGCCCAGCACCCACGCCGAGGGACGCTGGGTAAACACCGGCCCAGCCGTCAGGAGAGGGGGTGATATCTTGATATCTTGAGCAAATTTCTTCCCACGCCCTGTAAATTTACTTTTCGTCCAGTCACAGGGCAATGCTGGCAACGGTCCATCCTGAGCACTTGTCAACGTGCCATGGCCTCGCCTGCCCCATGGCCCCCAGAGGCCGCCGCGGGCCCTTACCTGGCAGCTGTCTATGCCGCCCTTCAGGTAGCCCGCACAGAGCATGGACGGGGAGATGATGCCGCCGTACACCTCCCTGTGGTTGCAGATCTTGTTGGAAATCAGAGGGACAGCCGCGTGGTTCAGGACAGGGGAGGCATCGCCTGCTTCAAAGCAAGGGTGGGAGCACGCAGTGAGGAGGACGCCCGGCTCAGGGTGCAGAGGGTGTGTGCCGGGGCCCGGGGACAAGGGGACGAGCACAGTGCCACCTGACACGATGCAAGGGCGGTGGCAGCCAGGCCCTGCAGGAGACTCGCAGGCTGGGACTGTCCACAGCACGGCGAGCCCTGGACCCTGCCCCTCGCAGTGGCCGTGTGGGCCATTCTGCTGCGTGGCCAGGCCACAGGCTGTCCTAAGGTGCCAGTGGAGGGGGTGGGAGGCAACAGTGGCCAAAAGCACCTCCCCAGGGCCTGGCCTGCACCCTCGAGTTCAGCTGTCACAACGACCAGGTTACCAAAGGGAAAGAGGCTCATGACAGCAGCATGCTCAGTCCTGGGGGAGCCGGGGTGGGCGGTTGACAGAAAAGTGTCCTCCCAAAGGCATCCAGATGTCTGGGTGTCTGCAGACACCCTGCAGAGGGTTCAGCAACGCTGAACCTCCCAGGAAAAAGGGTCTCCAGCCCCCGCCCCTCCAAGTCCACTGTAGTTAGAATTACTCTGGTGGGCCGGGTGGTCTCAAGCAAGAACTCAGGAGAGCTCACTGCGAGAGGAAGGGGAGTGTGGATCACCTCCTCTCCTTCCCACCACAAACCCAGGGGTGCTGGTGGTGACGGAGGTGGGAGCTCCAGACCAGCCACGTAGCACAGGGCTGGGTGAGCTTCAAGCCACAAAGAGCCACGAATCCCTGCACCGGAGTGGGCACTGCTGTGGGTGCTGGCGGAGTGTGGTCTAGCTGGCCCCCAAGACCCCGTGCCTGGCCAAGTCCCCATGAGCCTTGCGCAGGGGCAGGCTCAAGGAATGGGTCTCCAGAGAGAAATACTGAACTTCCTGCATTGGGCTGGACTGTGGATCCCCCAAAATACGTCTCCTGCCACCGTAGAAATAGCCTGAACTGGGACAGTCTTTGCGGATGGAGTAAGGCGAGGACCTCAAGGTGGGGTCGCCCTGTGTTTAGGGTGCACCCTGAGTCCAACGACTGCGGCCCTTGTGAGACAAATGGGGGACATAGATTTGAGACAGAGACATGGGGACGCCACGTGAAGATGGGGACTGAGGCTGCGGTGACGGGTCTGCAGGCCAAGGGAGGCCGGGGTTGCTGGGGCCACCAGGTGCCGGAAGAGGCCACAGCAGATTCCCCTGGGAGCCCAGAAGAGACCACCCCTGCAGGAATCCCGACCTCAGACTTTGGCCTTCGGGACCGTGAGAGAATAAATCTCCCCAGTTTTCAGCCCCCTCGCTTGTTACCGCAGGAAACTGTTAAATGACACCCTTCCCGCTAACACAGACAGGGACGGTGGAAAGCCAGGCGTCCTGGCTGCTCCTTGCCCATGCCAGCAGAGGACGGCGCCGGCCTCTGTGCAGTGCTGTCATTACTGACGTCACCGCCCCTGCTACCGTCACAGCAATCACAGCCCAACGGGTTGCTGCCCCTACTTGACCTTTGCAGGAGGAAATAACACGTCTTCCAAAGTCCTACAAGGAAAAAGCTCTTCACGGTCACACATCCCTGACTGCTGGAGCTGGGGGGCCGGCCGGCCGGGCTCCCCATGCACCAAGCGGGTGGGCAGGGAGGAGGGGAAGCATCGGATGTTGGGGAGGGCGGACTCCAGCCCCAGAAAGCCTGCGGTTTCACGCTGTCCCGAGACCAGTGGAACCACGACATGTGACCCACAGGCACCTGGCCCATGTGTGTTTCCAACAGCTGACACACATACCCCCGGCCGGGGAGTCTGGGCTTCCCCAGGGACCCTCACACTGGGACGGGGGAGGCCCCTCCCTAGGATCTGGGCTCCCGGCCCAGCCCACTGACCTCCGTCCTCGGTGGCACCCCATCCGGACGTCCAACACACTTTCCCGTCTGGAAAGTTCTCTTCCGAGTTGGGCAGGCAGACGGGTTGGATCATCTCTGCGTGAAAGGGACACAGTACCTCTCAACTCAACTGAAGCGGGAGCCCCCGAGAATTAATCCCATCGGTGTGCACCTCTCTGCGGACCACAAACTGCCTCCCAGGGAGAGGCTGAGCCCTTGGTTGCTTGAAAGCAATTAGTGCAAAGAGGCCCCCCGCCATCCCTAGCCACCACCCTGAGCCGTGACAACTGTGGAACAGCCCTGGACCTGGCAACGGAGGGAGTCTGGCGGGGGCGGCAAACCTCTTCTGGACAGGGCTCTGAGGGCCACTGCACTCTGCCATCGGAGCAAGAGAGCAGCCCTGGTGACAGGTGCACAAACGGGAGTGACGGTGTTCCACCGAGGTTCTGTTTGCCAAGACAGGCCGAGGGGCAGGCTTGGCCACCCCCAGGCTAGGCCGCGAGTCCCTGCAATGCTTTATAGAGCACGGCTCCACGAACACGTCTATCGTCCCTAACGAATCCAGAGGCGGCCAGTTTGCCTGGCCGGGGGCTGGGTTCCACGAGCCTCCCCCCAAAGGCAGAATGTCACTGGTGTGCCGCGGGCCGCCCTGAGAACACGCCCTGTGGTGCGCTAAGGTTTCTGGGCAGGACAATAACGGGGAGGTGGAGAAGGAACAAAAGGGCTCATTATGATGGTTTTTCTCAAAGTACAAGTGCTGGCACCACGTCTCCCATGACCAAACATCATTAATAACAGTCAGCAAACGAGCACGACCACGACAATTCCTCTCTGTTTCTCTGGAAATACGCAAGTCAGAGTATCACGTGTGCCGTGTGATAAACACCCCGATGACTCTGCCAGGTGGCGCCGCGGCTGGTCTCCTGCCAGGACCCTGCTCCAGTAAGGGGACAATTCACTGCATTTATTTACCACACCTGTCTGCTCTGCAAGCTGCCCGTCCATCTCGGGAAGGAAAAGGACCTTTATTTATTGAAGAACAGGTTCATGGTGCCTTGTCTGAAACTACAGAATGTTCGAAGGTGCTGTGCGATGCGGCCATCCTGGCATACAGAGCAACAGGACTTGACTTTTCATCGTAGCATACAGAGAGCAGGACTTGACTTTTCTAAGAAACAAGGCGTCTGGAGCCTGCTGAGCACAGTCCTGGCAGGGAAACTTTCCTGAGCATTCCAGGGAGCCGTGGCCGTACGGAATGGAAGGATACGGCCACCACCGGGGGGACGGGGACTCTGCCCTCCACCTGGAGACACGGGCAGGTGGGTGGTGCTGGCAGGGCCCCACCACGACATGCACCTGGACAGGGAGGCGCTCTGGTCCCTACTGGCAGGTGACTCTCGTCCCCCACCTAGAGGCACCGGGAAGTCTGGCCTGGGGACACTCTGCCTCCAGGTGGCACAAGCAGGGAGGAGGTGGCACATGACCAGAGTAGAACCCCAGAGGCTCCAAAATTAAATTATCATTGGAAATGGGCCAGGATCTACAAACCGCATCTCAGCAGGGCGACTGCCTGCTAACACTAGAAATTCATACAGGACTCCACGTCTCTTAACGTCACCAAATTGTCCAGGATACAAGGGAGAATTACTTATCACACAAGAACCCGGGAAGTGACAACTTCAGTGAGAAAAGAGAGTCAACTGGCACCAACGCGAACCGGATGTCGGAATTATCCCACGAGGATTATAAAGCAGCCGTGGTAAAAATGCTTCAACTAGCAATTACCAATTCTCCTGAAACAAACGAAGAGCAACAGACCCGCCGGGAAGCACAGACGTACCGTCGAACGTGAGCGGCCCGGCCAGCTTCATGAGCGCGATGTCGTTGCCCAGCCTCTTGGGCTTGTACTTGCTGTGGTAGACGATCTTCTCCACCAGGTGGGACGGGGCCGGGCTGTCCAGCAAGGACACGAGCCCCACCTGGATGGTCCAGGACTTGGGGAGGTACAGGCTGCAGCGAGAGAGCAGGAGGTAAACACGGGGACCCCACCGTCACCCCACTCACCCAGGCGTCCTGGGAGCCGGGAGACGGCCCCCCTGCCTGGCCTGTTCGCGCCGGACGCCAACCGTGGCTCCCACGCCCTGCAGAAACACAGACCCACACACGTGTCTCCTAGACGGTCCCCACCCTGCCCCTCGGAGGTCCCCTCGGCATTGGAGACCCACGCTCAGCTTTGCTCTTTGCAGGGGTCTGCCAGGGCCCCTTCTCCATCAGCAGCAACCAAAACAGGAGGTAAAAACAACGGGGAACCGCTGTGTTGGGGAGTCTTCCTTGCGTTTTCTCACGCTCTACACTCCTGCAAGTGGAAGGAGAGGCCTGGAGCCCCACCAGGTCCCTGCGACCCCCGCCCACCCTGCACCGGCTCATCCTGTCTCTGCCGTGGCAGGGTCCACCGCAATTAGCTGCAGGAAGGTCGGGCCTTTTATCTGGTGGGCTTCCCTGCACAGAGCTTCCTCCTCCCTCTACCTTTGGGGAGACACAGTGGCAACGTAAGAAGCCAGTGCGCTCATTCCTGCCCGCCAGCACCGTCCACAAACCCGTCTGCAACTCGCACAGCTCTCTGGAGAAACGCACCTGCCCCCGGCCCCACGTCTCCTGCCTGGGTCGAAACTGATCCCAATTTTACCTCTTCCTGCGCAGAGAGTAGTGTCTGGCAGGGTTAGGGACTAGGCTTCTGCAATGTACAACCAGATGCACTTCAGTGACCTACAGCCAGATGTGGTCGCGCACCCACGCTGAGACGTGATTTGCACACTGAGACGCCACAGCCCGTGCACAGCCATGAGCTGGACCCTGCGTCAGAGCAGTGCGACAGAACCGCTCCGACAGCTTCCTCCCGGGCTGTGGTTCTCACTCAGATTCTGAATAAAACCAACTTTAATTTTTTAAAAGCTTGATTTTTTTTTTCTTTAATCCACACTTTCCTATATGAGCCACAGGTCTAAAATCCTTAAAATGGGCTCAGGGTCAGCAGTCCCTATGAGCTGATGGTGACAGGTGTGCAGTGAGCAGAGAGGCCTGTCCACCTGGCGTAACCTGGCCGCACTGCACCTGCCTGTTCCTGCCCCTGCCCTCAACGCCCACGTCGGCCGCACCCTCCCGTGGCCCAGGAGCAGCTGGGGTCTGGGAGCCACACCTACGGGGTCGGGGACTCACTCGTAAACACAGTGTGCAGCGGTGACGATCCACAGCGGGGTGATGACTGCACCCCCGCACAGGTGGTAGCCCTGGAACTGGAGGCTGACCTGCCAGGGCCACTGCGCCAGCGTGGACGCGTTTCCACCGACGATGCGTGGGCTGTAGCCCATCCTCAGACCACAGGCTGTGGAGGGAGAACAAGGCTTGCAGGTGGACCCCACAGATTCTTCTGGGGGACCTGCTTTTCTCTCCCCAACGTCACTGCCACCTGCCCAGAGCGCTGGGCAGTTCTAAGGCCTGCACTGCAACGGGGCACCGAGAGTGAGCCGTGGCGCAGGCTCGAGGGGGACTTGAGGACAGACGGGTGCTGCGGGGGGTGCAGCGGGAATAGGCCGCCAGAGCAAAGAGCCCACCTGCCTGGTCAGCAGCGCCCCCAGCCCGCTCCCCGCTGAAGACAACACACAGGGACGTCAGCCAGCTCCCCAGAGGAGCTGCCCCCACTACCGCAGGTGCCAGCCAGCACCCCCCTGACTTCTCCAGACCCGACCCCTGCCACGTGGACCCTCCCCTCAGCCAGGAACAAGGGGTGCGGTCCCCAGCCCTGGGCTTGCGCACGCTTAAGGAAAAAGGGATGGAGTGACAGGACATCACGGACCTCAGTCCTATATCCTGCTAAGAAGTCACCCCCCACCACCTCCCTCATCTGACAGGTGAGGCCGACACCGCTGCCCTCCTCTGTCAGGTGGGGGTGCACAGAGTTCCCAGCTGGCACCCCGGAGGGAGGGACTCAGGCAGTCCTCGGAGGCGGTGGGGCGGGGAGCAGGAGCCTGGGCGTTGGATCTCTGCGTCGCTAAGACTCTTACCTGTGCACTTCAAGGTGACCACGTGACCTGACACACATCCCTCCCTAAAGTGGGAAAAAAGCAGGTTGCATGAGAAACAGCTGAGGCCTGGGGAAGAAACACTCTTGTTTTACTTAATCTTGGAGTAAAGGAAAAATAAATTCCTTTCTCCGCACGCTGCAATATTGATCACCAGTTTAGTCTATGTGACAAACAAAGCAAACCACGGGAGCGAGGTCACACAGTCCCCATGACACACTGGACTGGGAGCAAAGTGGCGTGTGTGATGGACTGTTCCATATTTCTAAGCCCTGTTTAGCTGATGATAAAAGGGCATAAAGAGATGTATAAACATGTACCCGTGTCATTTGCATGCCCAATTCACCCCAGTGTCCTTCACATCCTAGACCCTGGGGGACACGGAGTGCCCAAGGGACAGTGTGGCCGTCTCTCCAGGGCCCCGCAGCCTGGATTCACCCACACACCTCCCAGAGGACGCCTCCCAGGGCAGCAAAGCATGACTGCCCCAGAGTGACACACGCTCCCTCCTGCCCACACAGGTGGGGACCGGGCGTGCGCTGTTCTCAGTGAAGGGAAAAGGGTCCCCAGATCTTTGTCACTTTTTCCGCCTTTAGAGCCTCAGCTGCGTCACGCGGGAGAAAGCTCGTGTCTGCAGACAGGGTGAGCTGTCCCCTGACTGCCCGGGGGTCCCGGGTGCTTGTCCCTTCCCCTGTGTCCAGAGCAGAGAACACACAGCTCAGGCTGCGGTCCAGGGCGTCAGGAAGAGAGTGGGGAACGTGCGTTCGGATACTGGCTGCACCTGCTCCCCGCCTCGGCCCGGCGCGGCAGGCGAGCCCGCCAGCCCCAGGCGCCGATTGCTGTTTAAGGACACCTAGTTCTACCTCCCCTACGGGTTGTTGGGGGAAACGTGTAAAATGAAGGATAAATGTTACAGTACTTAGTAACAAAGAAGGATAAACTTCTTTCTTAATTTCCGTTTCTTTTTCCCTCCCGTCTGTCCGCCTGCTGCTTCCGTTCCCCAGACATCCTGGGCCGCCTGCCGCGAGACCACGTTTATCACGAGAGCAGCAGGGTCACTCCTCTACCCGAGCTCCTGCCTGTCCCCGTCGGGCCACACTGGCCCGGGGTGGGAGAAGGTTCTCGAGCCCCCGCCTGGTGCATCCGCCCATCTAACCAGGGCAGCCAACCGCCCCGTGTCCGGAGGTAACTGTCTTCTGCCCCTCGGGTCCGCGCAGAGCTGAGCACGGCCTCACAAACCCAGCAGGTGACCGCACCCGGGCGGACGGCGGCATCGCCTGGCGACTCACCTCACATACACGGCGTGGTGCAAAGCCGTCACCTTGTCGTCTGGCAAGAGGTGATTGACGGACACAAAGTCCTCCTGGAACTGCTCCTCGACGGAGCTCACTCGGAGGTTGTTGGAACTGACGTAGCTGCAAGGATGTTAGACACACAGACCCACCTCGTAAATTTACTCTTTGACACACAGGATCACACCTGGGGGATGTCGTTTTGTCCCCCACAAACCATCACAGGCTCCCTTTGTCCATGGAATAAAGTTCCCTCACCTTAGCCGCATCCCACCTGGCGTGGCCTGGGCCGTTCCACCTTTGCCCCACACCACGGCCCCGCCCACCCACCTGGGCCACAGCCACGCAGGAGGGGACCATTTCCTTAGGTCGTGGGTCGGGTCCCACCCTTGACGCATTCGGCTGAAATGACCTTCCCGTGGCCTGAAGCGCGTCCCGGAGGGAGCGGACGCAGACCTAAGTGAGGGGCTGTCAGCTGGGCCCCAAAGCGGGGATGCTGCGCACCCCAAGAACGTGGTTGGGGGAGGACGGGGCCTCTCGGTCCGCCCAGGGGGCGATGAACACGCACGAGGAGGTGCTTCGGGGGGGCCAGGATGTTTGGAGAGTCACGAGGCGGAGGGTGATGAATAAATGGCCATTTTCCCCTGTCTTCGTGGAATGACAAAGCATGATGTGGTCGGCCCGCGTCCCCAGGTACCGCGCCCACTTGTCAGCAGGTTGTCACCGCGAATGCTCAGGGGGACAGACATGTGCGTGGAATAAACATTCCACCAGCTCTGCCGTTGGAAGGAAAGGCAGGTGAGGCAGCGGTGATGACCTCCGCAGCCCTCGCAGGGGCCGGTAGCTCACTGACACGCGGGCGCCGGCGTGGAGGAGCCGGCCGTTGCTGGGACAGCCAGGATCCATTGTCCAGGTCTCTCGGTGGTAGTGACAACGGCGACCACAGCCTCACGGTGTGCGCCCACGCGCCAGGCTCGCTACATACCCACAAGGTCATTCGAACTCACGACGATCCTTTAAAGCAGGGTCTAGTGTCATCCCTATTTTCTCAGGGAGGAAACCGAGGCACCAGCTACGTAACTTGGCTGAGTCTGCACTGGGGTTTGAGCCGAGCGACCCGGCGGGGCAGTCCTTCAGTCCTTGTGTTTTTTAAGTCACTGACACCTGACATGGGATGTGGTAGAGCAGAGAAGATTAAAGAAGGAGTTTTAGAGAGTGAGGCGGGAAGGATAAACAAAGCAGAAAGCAGAAGTGGCTCTTGGAAACGAAGCCTCAGGCCGGCAGAAAGGAACAGGTCTGCAGCGTGGAAGGGGGCGGCATGCAGATGGCAGCTGCAGACATGGCACTGCCTGGACTTCTCCATCAGGGAGCATTGTGGACGTAGGAAGGAATATTTCACCAACAGGCTGGGGTGGAGGACGACCTGAGAGCTGCCACACGGCAAGGTGCCCCGAATGCTGCCCGGGAAGGCCAGGGTTCCTTGCTGGGGTCTGCTGGGGGTGTTGAGCTGACACCTAACCTGTTGAGCCTAACAGAGCAGAGAGGCCCCGGGATCCACCCAGGGTGGGTGGACAGTGCTCCTGGACAGAGCAGGGCGGAGAAGGAAAGAGGAGGGGATCCCTCCCCACAGCCGTGCGTCTGGGGAGAGGGTTGGCAGGGAGCAGAAGGGCCTAACAAGGAAGCTCTCGGCTGTCTGTCTGTCTGTCTGTGACATTAACGTCTCTTTGTCTGTGAGGGTAAAGCCTACGTCATTCTCGCAGGCATTGGTGTGATGCTTTTTGCTGTGCTTGCTAAGCCTGAATCGCAGCTGATTTCTGAATCCAGCTTGGCTTGGGGTGAGAGGAGGCAGGCCTCGGGGACTCAGGAGGGCATTTCAGGTTTCACCGGCTTTGGAGAAAGAGAGCTGAGGACATGGTGCACCAAACCTGAAACTGCGACTCGGACGCAGCCAGAGCAGCGTGGCTTTGATGACGCCGCTTCCTTGGCGCAAGGCAGGGTGCAGGGCCCGCCGGCCTTCAACTCCGGATCAAGAGCAAAAAGGAGTGCGGGTGGTGTCACGGGACCCCCGGCAGCATGCATTTGCAGCAGGAAGTCAGAGGGAAGGAGCCAGGGAAGGAGGAGGACTGCATCTGGGCAAAAATGTGTCACTTCAGTGCAAAAAATCACATAGGCAACACCAAATTCTGAAAAGTGAAAAGTCCGCTACGATAGGTCTTTCTCCTACATGTTCCTTAACAACTGTTTTGAATGGCCGTGTGTGCACTAAATTTCTGGCTTTTAACAGTTGGTTCTTTGGGGCTCCTGGGGAGGGGTGCATGGGCGCCAACGTGACCACAGCCCCACGCGGACAGTGTCCAGGAAGCTACTCTGCGGGCTGTAGCGCGAGGAGCTAGAGGGCTTGTTTTTCAGCTTCAAAGCTCTGTACTGCCTGTCTGCGTCGAGGGCCCTGGCCTGGCGCTGAGAACGCCCAGCATGCCGTCTCTCCCGTGTGACTCGAGCACGTCACTTGGCCTGTCTGGGCCCGGGCTTGCTCATCTGTGACATGAGGATGGCGAGGGTCGCAGGGTTGCCTCGAGGATGGACGTGGTGACGTGTTGACACACCCAGCAGTGCCCGCTAAGCCGTGGTTGTCTTCCTTCTCGTTATCTCCCATGGTGTCCCCCCCCGGGGGGGACATGCTCCACAGCTTACCTTGGAAAACCCAGCTGGCCGCAGGCAACTTTCGCGTAGTGACCTTTCCAGTCATCGGAGCACATGGTCCTCCAGGAAGCAGCCGCGAACACCTGGAGCACGGCGCTCTGACCGCTCACTCTCACTGGCCGACACATGGGGTGGGGGGAGAAGGCCGGTTAGCAGCCGGGGAGCCCCAAGACCACCGGCGGAGGTTTCCCCACGGCCCGCTCAAGCCCCTCCTCTGCCGAATCCGACCCACTCCCTGTCCACAGCAGCCACGGGCCACCGGGCAGGGAAAGCTCCTGCTGTCTAGACCCCGTGAGACCTCCTGGAGCTCTCGCCTTACTGCCGTGTCATCTCCCCAAGAGAATTGGGCTCCAGGGAAGGGTACCCCCCCAAACACCCAGCCCATAGCTCCTGGGGGGAGTGCCAGTTGAATCCCAGCTGAGGACAGAACATGACAATGGCAGTGACTTGGACCCACCGCGCAGACGGGAGGGTCGGGGTTGGGTCAGTGCTCCCTCCTACCCCCACAGAGGCATGGCCTCACCACACCGGTGCTCGTCCTCCGCGTCTCTGCAGTCTGAGACCCCGTCGCATCGCGCGGTCAGTTCAATGCACTTAAAAGATGAACGGCACCTGTACTTCCCGGAGCAGTCGAAGTGGACTGAGCGAAGGGGAGGAGGACAGGAACGTTAGCGAGTATTTCAGTGTGCAACACCAGCAACCGTCCACCTGCCACGTGGCGGTGAGCGTGCCCGTTAATAATGAAACCTGCACTGAAATGGCATCCCGGCCAGCGCCCGTTTGCTTCAGCCCTGTTTCTGTTCTGAATTCCAGGGGGTGGGGCCGCTGTGCCCCACTTTGTATCACTAAGTGGCCTGGCCCGGGAGCCACACTCAAGGTGAATTTAGACTCCGGAGGGCTTAAGGTCAAGAGAGAAATTCTATGGCTTTCGGCCGACCCACTGAGCCAGCCAGCGAGGGGCCCTGACCGAGCAGGGCTCGGCCGCCCTGTTTGCTCTAACCCTGGGCAGGAAGCGAGTGAACTGTGGACCACACAGCCAAGCAGGTAGCAAATTAAACTCACCTATGGTCCAGTTATGTGAAAGAGAAATTGCTCCCTGTTAGAGGCCCTCCATCCAAACGACACACTTTCTCAAAAGCCACACGCACCTTATCATGACAAAGGCTGGCGCACCTGGCGCCGCCTGAACGGGCCTCTTTTTCTCCTCCCCCAGCCTCGTTCCCCCCTTCCCACCCTCGGGATTCTGTTTCATCAGCTGCCTTTGGACGCTTCTAACCGGGCAGGTTCCCTGGTGACCAAGCTTCTAGCAAGGCCAGCAGCCCCTGCCGGGCCCCGCGCCGGCTCTGCACTCACGCAGGCGCAGAAAACTCACGGTCAGCTGACCACAGGGCGTTTGCCCCCCGCAGTTACGGCTGGGCGGCAGCAAACGGTGGGGCCAGGGGACGCTTGTGAAAGTTTAATCACTTCAGGGGGCATTTGAGAGCCTGCTGAATAATGAATGGTACTCACTGCCCAGACCGATGGCCAGCGCCAGTATCAACGCGATGATCCCGATGACAATGATGGGGAAGAACTTCAGCGGCAGCAGCGACAGGATCTGCGCGGCGACTTCATCTGCGTCTGAACGCCAAAGAGGGGCAGAGCAGAAAGCCACACGCCTGGACTTTGCGTTGTAACATGAAACTTACACTTAGCTGTGCGTCCCCCTCCCCTCCGTGCGGGGACGTCTCCGCCCAAAGAAAGTGGCCTCAAGTAGACAAGGGCCAGCTGCCAAAAGGCACATTCTCTAGAAGTTCAGTCCTTCCTTCCCCACCTCGGACCCGGTTCTGCCCATCCGGGGTTAGGGGGTGGTGCTATGGGTTGAACAGTGTCCCCCACAAAAGATTAGTGAAGTCCTAACTCCCAGGACGTCAGAATGGCATCTTACTTGGAGCTGGATTGAGGGTCCTTACAGAGTAAGCAAGTTCAGATGAGGCTGTCAGGGTGGGCCCCAATCCCGTGTGACTGGAGTCCTTGTGAAAATGGAAATTTGGCCACAGAGACAAACATGCACAGAGCAAAGACCACAAGAAGAGACACAGGGAGGAGACAGTCGTGTGAGGATGCGGGCAGCGATCGGAGTGACGCACCTACGAGCCAAAGATCACTGGCAAACCACCAGATGCTGGAAGAAGCAAGGAAGGGTCCCCTGCAGGTTTTGGAGGGAGTGTGACCCTGTTGACCCCTTGGGGTTCAGACTTCTGGTCCCCAGAACTGAGAGAGAATAAATTCCTGTTGTTTTAAGTCACCCAGTTTGGGGGACTTTGTTTCAGCAGCCCTAGGACACTGTCACAGAGGGGAAGGAGCACTCCAACTTCCAAGCAAGGACCTGTCCCCACGGAGGAGGGCGTCAAACCTGCACAGGGTCCTGGCAGGCAGAGGGAGTGTGGGGATCGCCCAGAGAGGTCGCAAGGACAGGCCTTGTGCTCAGAGAAACTGACCGCCGTTGGCCCAGATCATCTCTTTGAGGATGTGTTAGAGCAAACAGCCTTGGAAGACAGACAGTGTCTCCCTCCGGAGCAAGAGGCAGGTTTGTTTACTGCCCAGTTTAACAAATGTAACGTCTCCCTCCAGAGCAAAGTCCGCTCGAGGCTGCTTGCAGCCCATTGTGAAAGGTAGGGCTCCCTTGGTACTGGGTTACTCAGTTACAGTACAAGCCGCCTGCATGCACAACACACACGTGGGCTGCTCCACGGGCCTCTGCGGGACTTGGAAAGTTGGGACAACTGGCACAAACAGGACACTCGCACCACTTGCTGTGTTGTGAACGGGAGAGTCCCCTGTCTCTGACCCGGGAGTCCCGTGTCTCCTGCCGGCGTCCGTGAAACTCTGGCAGACCGACTTGGACCTCCCAAGGAACATAACACCTGGGACCCTTCCCGGTTCTTGTCCACTGAACCAGGCAGACTTGGTGGAAAATGGTATGTGACGGACACTGAGATGCCCAGAAGAACAAGCCTGCCTGGGCGGCCAGGAGAATTCCCACCGGTACCCTCTCCTCCCAGGGAGAACATAGATTATCTCATCAAACCTGAAAATACATCTATGCCTAAGTTGCCTTCATTAAAAATTAGGAAGTGTGGGATCCAGGCAGGGGACACCAGCCTGCCAAGGCCACGCGGTGGCCGGGGACGGAGGCCGGCCCCTGCCGCTCCCCGGTCTGAAGCACGCGGAGCTGAGACTCTGCTCCCTCATCTCCCCCGCCTGTCTTTGGAAACGCACAGCTCCCCTCCGGCAAGCAAGGCCGTGATTACGAGACGATCAACATCATTTGAGGCTGCCTGAAACGGAGGCGCACTGAGGACGAAAACGGGAGGCAGTGGAGAGGGAGGGGACGGGGACAAGCCCAAGCGGGAGGCGGAGGGAGGACGGGATGGGAAGAAGAAGACGGAGATAAGGACGTGGGCACCAGCGGTGCAGAGAGAGGCAGGAGAGACGACTCTGATTCAGGACCGAGCAGCCGAGGGGGCTGTCCAGGCTGCGTCCTCCGTACCTGGAGCAGCACGGGCTCCCAGCAGCCCTCGACAAAAATGTGAGACGGACCGATGAATGAATGAACGATACCATGATAATGAAGGTTGTTTCAGCTCAGGGTCAGAGGCCGACTCCTTGCAGGACAGCCCACCTGCAGAGAGGCCTCCCTTCCCCACCCCCTCACCTCACACCCCTGCTCCCCGGGGAGCCTGTGCAAATCCGCCGTTCTCCATGGAGACGGCACCCTCCACCTCACACTGAAACCTCTGCGGGATCCCCAAGCACGGCCCTTTCTCACTCACCGTTCTAAGTTAGATTTAGGAAATGACTCCAGATTATAGAATCAAACATTGGCGTTTAATTGGGAACTTGGTATCCGTTCACTTTTGCTCATCCCTCAGGCCTCCCCCCGGCCCTGCAGCCCCCCACCGCTGTGTCCCGGGGGCATGCTGGGATCAAAGGGACCTGCGCAGCACGTCTGCAGGGAAGGAATGAATGCCAGGGATGAACCTACAGGGCTCGAACTGCCAGCCGCTCTGGAAACAACAAACACGCAAGGTGGGCATAACCACGAGCCAGCTTCACCCCGGCTCGCCCGCAGTGAAACAAAACGGACCCTCCACCTACAGTCCACAGGGGTCTAAATCGCGCAGACTTTCTGGTTGTGTACAGTGGGAACGATGTACCAGGAAGCTTAGAAACAGATGACATTTTTGACCTACCAATTCCACTTCTAGGAATTTATCCTAAAGTGTCATCGTAGAGGTACACAAATTCCTACATACGAGGACACTTGGAAGGGCAGCGTTCACAATATCGATGCAGAGGCAACAGCCCAAATGACGGGCCAAAGAGCACTGGTGGCATAACCCTTGGGGCACACGTGCGGAGCCACACCTACAGCGACACTTAGTGTGGCACGGAGGAGGGGTGGCCGACTGTCTCTGTGAAGGACCAGGTAGCACACGCAGGCTGAGTGTCCCTTATTAGAAATGCTTGGGGCCGGAAGCGTTTTGAATTGAGGGTTTTCCCAGACTTTGGAATTTTTGCATTATACTCACTGGTTCAGCATTCCTAGCCCGAAAGTCCGAAATCAGATATGCTCCCGCGAGCCTTCCTCGGAGCGTCATGTCCAGAGCTCAAAATGTTTCAGGTTTGGGGGCATTTCCAATGTCGAATGGATTAGTAACGCTCAACTTGAGCTTTAAATCTGGGGCCGCGTGTCCGTCCCGACCGCCCAGCTCTGCTGCTACGCGGAAAGCAGCCGCAGACAGCGCGAGAACAAACAGGGGTCTGCGTTTCTGTACAGCTTGATCTGCAACACTTGACCCATGGGCCATAGTTTATCAACATCAAAAATACGTAATCATTTAATTCATTGGAAAGATGAACATGATTTTATTAATTTTTTAAAAGACCTCATAATAGTACAAATAGCATATGTTGCTTCCAACGGGAAAGTAGATATGTAGATTGAAAAAGGCAAGAAATCCAATAATAAAGTACTAGGAGGGTTATCCCTGAGTCATGTGTGATTGTGGGTGATTTTTAAAAATCTCTTCGATTAACGGTATTTTCTAAATTTCTCTAATGAACAACACATTGCTTTATTTAAAAGGAAAAGTTTTGCTCCTCCCCACTACTAGGAATTAATTTTCCCATAAAAAGTTAGGGGAAAGCAGTGTTTGTCACTGTTCAAATTCATGTTATTTATATTATAAAAACAACAGAGAGAATTAAAGATCAAATGATGATCAAAGTACACATTTGCTTGACGCAATGTTTGTGCTGCCATAAAAAAAGATGTTTATAGAGACCAAACAGCACATGGAAAACGCTTGTCTGTGTCTGTGCCGTGCGTGAAACTTCACGTATGGGCAAAGACAGGAAGAGAATGACCGGACATAAAAACCAGGCAGGTCTGGGGAGTCAGGTGATTGCTGAATATTTTTTTCTTTCATTTGCATGGATGCTAATTTTGAGCCATATTTTAAAGCTGTGTATCTTTTCACTTACTTGAAACCTCTCTCCCACCTCCCAGCCTTTCCAAACCTCCCCCAGGTCAATTGTCCAGGTGGTTAAAAGAAATTGTTACGGTGGCCCCCGGCCCGTGCTCTCTGGAGCCTCAGCAGAGCCGCCACGGTGTCCCTTCCCTGAGCCTCGGGGCCAGCATTGCGCCTGCACCCAAGCCCTGAGTTCCGGACCCGAAAGCCCACAGCTCACTTCGACCAGTCCGGGTAGGGTCTAGCCAAAAAGATCCCAGTGCCTAGGTTACTGTGAGGCCACCATTTTTACCAAGCACTTGTGACTTACTTACAAAAACAACTTTCCTTCCTTTAGTTGCCAGGACAACTGTGTCTTCTGCTGTTGGATTCTAATCTAGGCCTCTGATACCTTCAGTGACAGTCAGTTTAAGTTTTCCAGAAGGATTGGTGGCCCCTGCTTCTCAGGACTTCCTGGAAGGCTCAGGAATTTCCTGACCAGGGTCTGACCTGCTCCAGGATTTATCGGGGAAATTGTGGAGCCCCAAGCTCTGAAAACCTCCAACCAGAGAATAAAAGAGCTGCCTTCAGGGAGTCAGCAAGGGGCTGAGCAAAACAATTCCTTCGCCATGGAGCCTCCTCCCTGAGATTCGGCGTAGCTAAGGGAGTGCAGGTGTCCGCCGGTGGGTGTAAGGACATCTGGGGAGATAGTTCCCCCGTGGGGACACTCAGACACAATCATCACCTAGGGGGTCGTGCAGAAATCACAGGGTCCCGCCTGGCTCCACCTACCTGGCACAACCGGACTTATTTTCAAATCGTCAAGGCCGAAAAGCGAGCGGAAGGAGAAGGGGGCTTCAGCCGCCGGCGGGTCGTTTTCCCCCATGGTCACTATCTCAGGACCTCTGAGGTTCGGCTCCACCTCCAGCTCCTGGGCCGAGGAAGAACAGAGAGCATTTGTGTCCCCATTTACAGCTTTGGCGTCAGAGGCACCGTCGCCATACTCTAAATCTCTGAAACGCGACAATCCACGCCAAGTGCATCCGGTACCGACCAATTAGTCAAAAACTCTCGTCCAGTGAGAGCGCGTTTTTGTCTGAACCGCGGCAGATAACAGAAAGGCTTCTAGAGTTAACGAAAAAGCAAGAACTTAATTCCGCGGAGACAATGACTTTCTCTTTGTCCAATCAATCTTAAAATCAGCCGAATAGCATAGCTTTGGAGAGATGCTTTTACCGTTTAGAGGGTACTGTATCATTATTCTTCAGGAGATAAAATTACTTTCAAAGCTATTTCCATCTCTTTCTTGCGAGTGTTTTTATCTGTCCCACGTAAACTCTGCCCTTCGCACACGCGGTACGCCCGCCATAAGCACAGGCAGCGTTGATACTTACATAATGTCTGAGTCCCGGAATTGTAGATGGCACCAGGGAAGGGACCCTCGGCCACGGTATTAGTAGCTTCCCACAAACACAGCCCTTTCCCGGCTCACATGGACATGACCTAATTCAGGATGAAAGTATCCGAGCCATCCAGGCGCCCGGTCCTCCCCCGACACGGGAGAGAGAGGAGTGGCTGGGGACAGCCGGCTGGCCCAGAGCAACACTGCGGCTCTGTGCTCTGCTTCCCGTGAGAGAATTCCACCCGTTCCCACACCACAGAGGCCTGAGGCCCTCCCAAGTCATTCCCTGTAACTCTCAGAGGGCGGAGGGAGAAAGGAAACGGCAGAATGTTCCCAAGCAAATTCCAATCCATCCCCCCAGATATCAGGCGTGGTTCTCCAGGAGGCTGTGCTAACATCTGCAGAGGCTCCAACAAGCATAGCAACATAGATGCTTAGACCACCCACTTTTATTTCCTGTACGGCTACCTGTCGTAATGCTTGAAATTCCAAAGGAAACTGCTAAGCCACTGAAAACAAACTTTGCTTCACACAGTCATAGTAAAATCTAAGCAGGAGTTTTGCGCTAAAAATGTTCATTTCATTTCAACCACACAACAGCTGTGAAGACTGTCTCAGGGAACTAACAAGCTCACGTGGAGCCATTTTGGGCTTTGACTCTGGCTAATATTTAGCCGACTATCCACACGTGGCATGTCATGTAGGTTATCTTCGTGAAAAGAATGAGGGTAAATGGAAAACCGCTTTTCGGAAGATGGAACCTGGGGGAGAAGGTCCCCTCCCAGACAGGCCGTGGCTGGCAGGCCGCGCACACCAGGGAGCGTTGAGGCGCGTCTGTTAGAAGGGTCTTCTCTCCCTGCGCCCACCGTACTCACCATTTCTGGATCTCCCATCATTAAAAGCAGAAATAATTTCCTTTTTCATTATCAAAACAAGCGTGGTGGGAAGCGGGCCGCCAACAGGTCAGTCCAACCGGGAAGTATTTTCCCTGAGTCCCTCAGCCTTGTCGACTCGGTCGTCCCAGCAAATGGCACTATCGTGGGCGGCCACGTAACCCAATCCGCAGGCGACTATCAGGTAGCCCTGGGTGGTAGGGCTGCAGAGAGCGGGAGGGGGAAACGTGGCTTCCCTTTAATTAGTAAGTAAGGTAAGCAAACCTCTTCGGAAACCCCACATCGGAGAGCCACCGGGCAGGCAGGCGTTCTCCTTTCAGTCAAAACAGCAGCGAGGCCCTGCCGGGTGCAGCAAGCCCCAGCAAGAGGGCAGGGAGCTCCTTGGGGGGCGGGGGGCGGATTTCTGCCCCTCCCCGTGATGGAGCCCCCGGGTCCAGCCCTGCAGACAAAAGACAGAGAACGTGAAGGCGTCCGTCACAGCGACACTGCACCGGGACACGTCATGTTCCATTCCACGGGGGCCTCTGCACCCCGGGGCGCTTCTGCACACAGCCCCCCTCCGGGGTGTTTTATCAGGAGAGGGCGGCTTAGAGGCACGAGGCGGCATCCTATTCCGACGGCGTCCAAGGAGTGGGGCGAAGCTCGGTGGCCGTCCGCACGCGGCTCGGTTCCAGGCACGGTCTCTCCGGGAAGTGAGGGAGAACCGTCCACCTGGAAGGTCTGGTCTTTCCCTGCTGGGCCTGGAAGAGCAACTTTCAGGTTATGAAGAAAGGATGAAGCTAGACAGGGCATCTCCTGCCTTACACAAATAAGATTTTTTTTTTCCTTTAAGAGAAATGAGAAAAAAACATTTTACATTTTAATGTGCTATGAACAAACACAACTGCTCAAAAAGGAGTTTATTGTTTACAAGAGAACAGTATGCTGGAGTGGGGGCTGCGTCACAGGCCCCCAGGTCTCCTTTCTGGGTAACAAGTTTTCCAGACTTGCAAATTCAAAGATAAATCATTTGATTATGAAATTATCTCATTTTTTTAATTCCTCAAGAAAAAGGACAATAAACCTGGAGGACATTATGTGAGGTGGGGAAATACGCCAGGGAAAGACAAATACTGCATGATGTCACTTATATTTGAAATTATGTAAAAGTTGAATACATAGAGAATAAAATGACAGTCACGA
>CAUYRT010047331.1:0-13894 GCA_963574885.1 Lepilemur ruficaudatus
TTGTGGCACTTTAACAAAATACCTGAGACTGGGTAATTTGTAAAGAATAGACAAAGGGCTGGGCACTGTGACTCACGTCTGTAATCCTAGCACTCTGGGAGGCCGAGGAGGGAGGATCACTCAAGGTCAGGAGTTTGAGACCAGCCTGAGCAAGAGTGAGACCTCGTCTCTACTAAAAATAGAAAGAAATTAATTGGCCAACTAAAAATATATAGAAAAAAAATTAGCCGGGCATGGTGGCGCATGCCTGTAGTCCCAGCTACTCGGGAGGCTGAGGCAGGAGGATCGCTTGAGCCCAGGAGTTTGAGGTTGCTGTGAGCGAGGCTGATGCCACGGCACTCACTCTAGTCCGGGCAAGAGAGTGAGACTCTGTCTCAAAAAAAAAGAAATAAAAAATACTGCTGGGGAAAGGGAAATAAAACAAAAGTGCCTCAATTTATCCGATGCCTTTTAAATTGGCTAAGGGCCTAATTATAATTTCAACGTATAACAAAGAAGGGATATCAGGGTTGCGATTGTTGATGTTTTTCCCCCAGATTATGGAATACGATAACTTCCATATAATGCCAACGATGAATGATAAATCAAAGTTATTTATATACCCGTAAACATGGGCGTTTTCCTTACACTAACCTTTGATTTCTACCATAAAACAGAAAGAAACCAAAGAGACCAGCTTGAAATGCTATTTTTCAGCTGGATTTTAACTCGAATTGCCATGAATGTGTGCGGAAGTGGCCGCTTATAAAAAACAACGCCATTGGCAACTCTCTCGCTCCGGTTAGTCAACTGGTGAACCAAACAGAAAACGGAGAATAAACAGAATTCCTGTGACTGTAAATTTCAAGGAGAAATGGAAACAGAACAGACATGGAACGTTTCCCTGAAAGCATCACTGTTCTAGGATTACTTCTCTCCAAGGTGCAAAAGATGACCACCTTCTTGAGTGGTCCTCAGATGAGCTATTTTACAGCTTTCCAAGACAACACAGAAGCGGCAAGCTTCCAGCTGTTATGCCCCAAACATCACAGGCAATGAAAATATGCAACTTAAGACAGAAGAACCATTCTACAATGGCTCCATCCAAGACAAATGTTCCAGAAACGTCAAACTTGTATTGCACAAGGGATGCTGTCAAAGCTGACTATTTAAATTTGTGTGACTAAGGCCGGGTGCGGGGCTTACGTCTAAAATCCTAGCACTTTTGGGATTTGGGAGGCTGAGGCAGGAGGATCACTTGAGGCCAGGAACTGAAGAGCAGCCTGAGCAAGAGTAAGAGCCCATCTCTACAAAAAATAGAAAAATTGGCCCGTTGTGGTGGCGCATGCCTGTGGTCCCAGCTACCTGGGAGGCTGAGGCAGGAGGATTGCTTGAGCCCAAGAGTCTGAGGCTGAAGCGAGCTATGATGATGCCACTGCACTCTACCCCTGGCAACCGAGCAAGACCCTGTCACTAGGAAAAAAAAAATTTGTATGACTAGACCTCACTACAAAGGATACAAAATCACATCCCAAACTAACGGTACAACCTACTTTGAACCTATGGTCGTATCATCTTTGTCTTGTGTGCCGTGACTCTCACTGGCATCAGGACACAAATCAGAGCCCTCAGCATAATATTTACCGCGTGCATGTTAGAACTTTCCACCTGTAGAACTGAACCCTACCCTCACCAGCCAAACGAGCTCCGGAATAAATCTGCCACGACAAATAAATAAAGGGGGCGGAAAACAGAGCTTTGATGCTGGCTGGGAAACGTGACGTGAAAGGCAGTTTTGTGTTTCACGGTGGAGGGGGCCAGGCACCCCCTGTAGGAAGAGCTCTCTTCTTGCAGACCGACAAAGACTCAGTGATGGAGAGCCCAAGAGTTGGCAATAAAAGCAAAAAAACAGTCCTCCTAGGACAACCAGACCCTTCTAGAGTGCCTGACCTACTTTCAAAGCATGCTGAAGGGCTTTCAGCAGCTCAGAGTTAATGAAGGGGAGAGAAAAAATACGTCCACAGTATTGCACTCAGCATTTTCATGAGCCCATCAGTGTTCCTTATGTCAGTACATTATAAATTGTGCAACTCTGGCTTCATAGTGGGTTTGTTATCCAGTAGACTTACCTCACCTGCAACTGCTCTAGCAAATACCAAGCATTTTGGTAGCAGAATCACAGACCCAAATTCTGAAATAAAACCTGCTTTTGCCCACAACCCAGAGATGAGGTCCAGCAAGCCCTACTGTGTGGCAGGGTACTTACCCCCCGTGTAAGAGACCCCCCCCCTTCCTTCCTCCTTCACATCCACCCAACTGCCCACTGAACAGTTACCCTAAAATTAACGAAGGGTATACACTTTATTCACCAGAGACACATGGGTGTATTTCTGCAGTTTGCTCACCTACTATGCGCGAGGGCCTCTCTTGGTCTTCTCATGTGTTATGTTAACTAACCCTCCCTACAAGTCTACAGGGATGAGGCTATTGTCCCAGTTTTTTAAATTAAGAGACTGCAGGGGAGTAACTTATCCAAGATCACAAGTCCAGAGAACAGAGGGGCTGTGAGTCAGACACTTACCCGTCCACACCCAAAACCCACATTTCCTCAATAACCACAACACTGAAGAGAGTGCTTTCCCCAACAACGCCCTTGAAACTCCGTTCTGGTCAACACTGATACGGCTTCTTTTTTTTTTTGAGACAAAGTCTCACTCTGTTGCCCAGGCTACAGTGTCGTGGCGTCAGCCTAGCTCACAGCAACCTCACACTCCTGGGCTAAAGCGATCCTCCTGCCTCAGCCTCCTGAGTAGCTGGGACTACAGGCGTGCACCACCATGCCCGGCTAATTTTTTCTATGTATTTTTAGTTGTCCAATTAATTTCTTTCTATTTTTAGTAGAGACGGGGTCTCGCTCTTGCTCAAGCTGGTCTTGAACTCCTGACCTTGAGCGATCCACCCGCCTCGGCCTCCCAGAGTGCTAGGATTACAGGCATGCGCCACTGTGCCCGGCCAATTTTTTCTATATATTTTTAGTTGTCCAATTAATTTCTTTCTACTTTTAGTAGAGACAGGGTCTCGCTCTTGCTCAGGCTGGTTTCGAACTCCTGACCTTGAGCGATACTCCCGCCTGGGCCTCCCAGAGTGCTAGGATTACAGGCGTGAGCCACCGCGCCCAGCCTCTGATATGGCTTCTTAAGGCAAGTTCCAATAACAGCCGATGCCACTAGGATTTGTTTTCCACTCTGATTTTTTTTCTATATATTTTGGAAATATATCAATCGCAGTAACATAACTCCCTATAATTAGGTTTGAGATGTCCAGGTCATCCCCAACATACACGAGCCTCGCGTGCAAACAGATCTCCAGGAGAAGTGCCACGCTGTCACAGACTGTTGGCACCTACACTGGGTCATTCCACAGCACAGGATTCTTTTCTCCTTGTTGACCTTCCGCCCTTCCTGCTGCAAGTTACACTGCTCTCTGTAACTGCTACTGCCTCTGTCCCCTGCAGCAGCTTCTCCCCAGGCCTGGCGGCGGCAAAGGCAGACAAGGTCTCGGTTAACAGAGGCGGCGTCCTCACCGACGCTCTCTCCCACCATGACCATTGTCCCTCACGGCAATCCCGACGTGAGAAGGGCTTTCAGGAGTCCAGGCACTGTGCTGGGCCTCACACCAGCCCTCGGAGGGAGGCACTGTTACCTCTACTTTGTCAATGGGGAAACTGAGTCTCTGAGAAGCTAACCGACAAGGCAGGGATTGGTGACCAAAGACGAAGCCCAGTTAGCATCCCTGCACGCTGCCCACCGCTACCCAGGGCAGGGAGATTTCTTTAATTGGGCCCTATGTCTACATTTCATTTTATTGTCAGCTTTTCAGAAACTCACTTCTGGTTTTCACGTCCTACTTGCAAAGACAAATTTCTTAGGCAAATTGACATGACCTCTAGGGTTCCTTTGTGAGATCCGTTGCTTTAGCCTGTTGGGATTTATGCAAAAAGTTACTGTCTTTCCTTTTGTACAAGTACAGGAAAAAAAGGAAGAGAACAAAAGGAAAGAGAAAGAAGAAAAAATGTTAGACTCTCTTAATGGGCTGTTCATCTGATACGAGAATATTTAAGTTTTTTTTTTTTAAATTTAGATACTACTTTTTTAATTTAGATACTACTCACCCATGCCTTCTTTGTGCCTGGAATCATGCTAGAGATTAACACACATGTCCTCATGTCATTCTCATCACAGGTATCACCAGCCCCATTCTACAGGTGAAGTTCAAAAAGGTCAGGCAACCCTGGCAAGCACAGCTAGTAACCAACAGAGTTAGAATTCAAAACCCAGTTCTTTCTATAAATCAGAAAGAAAAAGACAACACAATTAAAAAGAAAAACGAGAAGAGACTTGAACAGGATATCCAAAGAGACAATAAGCATTTGAAAAGGTGTTCACGTCACTGGACATCAGAAAAATAGGAATGAAAAATCACAGGGAGGGGCCACTGCACATCCGCGAAGGTGACAAAAAAGTCAAAAAGACTCACGGTACCAAATGTCTGGGATGACGAGAAGCAACTGGAACTCTCACACGGTGGAGGTATGAGTGCAAATTGCTACAACTACTTTGGAAACCGTGCGGCAATATTTATTACAGCTGAACATATGTCTACACTGCGATCCAGCAATCCTACTCCTAGAAGTGAGCACATATGTCCACGTGGATAAAAATGTTCACAGCGGTAGCTAAAAACTGGAGACAGTTCAAAGCAAATCCAAGAATGGATAAACAGACCATGGTCTAGTCATACACAGCACAGCAATTAAAACAAAAAAAATCAAACAACGTGGATGAATCTCACAGAGCAAAAGAAGTTAGAACAAAACAGGGCATATACTTCATGAGTCCATTTATACGAATTTCAAAAACAAGCAAAAATAATCTAGGATGGCAGCATCAGAACCATGGCTACTCTGGGGACAGAAGGGAAGTGTCCAACAGGGGGAGATACAAGGGACTACTGGAAGGCTCGGTGTTCCTTACATTGATCTGTATAATGGGTATGCGGATGGATGTGTGTGCAAAAATTCATCACGCTATGCACTTTAGATTTGTATACTTACTCTCTGTATTTTATGCCTTGACTTTTATTTTAAAAGGTCTCTGTTAGAACCCAAACAGGCCTAGCGCCAGTAAACTATTCCCAACCATCACACTCTTCTGGCAGGATCTGGAATAAGGGAGAGAAATGGACCGGTTTGAGGTGGAAGGAAAGAGGGGGTGAGGAGAGAAAATGGAGGAAGAGAAGGAGAGAGAAAAAAACAGCGGGAGGGCATGAGATGGCCAATGGGCTGCCACGGGCCGGCCTCTAACGCACATGTTATATAATATACATTCAAAGCAAAACAGCAAGTGTGACATCAACAAGCTATTCTGGGTCAACCACTCCACGTTCCTTAGAGACAGCCTATGTTTTAGTTACAGCTGAACATGCCTTGATATGTAAATGATCCACTGTACAGTGAACTAAGAAGGCACAAAATTCCCCTGCAGGATCCCCGGCGGAAGTAGATTTGCACGAGGGACCAAATTCTACAGAATGCAGGAGGCCGGATGCCCCCACCTTTCTCAACAGGTGGCCTTTAAAGGGAGGGCTAGAATTTAGCTGCAAACACAGAACTCAATCCGACCTGGATTGGCCACAAACTTCCATCCACTGGAGGCGGGGGAAAAGCCATCCAGATTCCCAGAATTAGCCAGGGTCACTGAGGCAACACTGTCAGGACTCAGGCAGAATGTCAGTCCCTTAACAGTTTCACATGATGTCTTGTTTTCAAAGTCACAGAACAGTTTACAACTCACCCAACATTTTTTTTTTCCAAAATTCCGCCAAAACAGGTATGTATTCTTCCCCCTGGTCACTAATTAAGTTGAGACTGTATAAAACCATCTGGAGATGGCAACAGGGACTGTGTGTATTCCTCAAATCAACTGAATACTGAGAATACAGAAACTGGCAACTCCGATAATCCCGTAAGGTCTGTTTGTAAAATGATCTTATCCTACGAGATGGGAAAGCAGAAAAACGTCAAGTTCATTTACGTACAGCAACTACGATCAGAAAGCCAAAGTAATAATACATCTTAACAGGTCAGCGGCTTGGTGACCTTGGAAGTGACTTCGTTTCCAGTGTAACCAAATTTCGTCTCACTTTTCAAAGCAAAGCACTTAAGACAGTAATAGGACAGCCTCACTTTTAACAGGCAGGTCATAGGAGGAGAGAAGCCCCAACTTCAAATACGGCAGAAGACACGTCCCAAGGAACAAAGTTTTCCTTCTGACTGAGGAAGAAATGCAAGAGAAGGCTCAGCCCCAGCGAAAGCCTGGGGCTCAGCCAGTGAGCCCGTCTCGCTTGCTTAGACTGTCCTTGGAGACTTGTCCCTGAGGCTTCTTCCTTTCACAAGTTTTGAAACCGGGGCGGAAGCAGCCAGCCTTGGTCCAAAGGAGACATTCCACTGCACCCCACGACTATCAAGGGTGCCACGGAGTGGGAGGGGCAAGGGGGTCATTGGCCCCAGGTCTCCTCTTCAAGAAGGGCCTCGAATTTAAACTTTCATTGTTCTCTTTAAGCAAAGTTATGTCTGCAGTACAAAGATACACTAGAAGGAAGGGAAGATATTTAAACTTGGGGACCATTTCCACACTATCCTGTCTTTAGCGTATTTTGAGTTAATGTTTTCTGCATGATACAATTAAAGAATAGCACAATCATACTACATTGCTGTGTGTGTTTAAAAGCATTAATTAAATATAACTATTAAAAAAAAACCCACATCCTAACTTTTTTGTTGTAGCATCGTGTTTCTGTTTTTCAATATTTCTGAAACTCTCAAAAATAGAAGTGGCCCGTCAACACTTAAGAGGTTGAGGTCTCAAGGAGCAAACCCCACCTATAAGACTACCCCATCTTGGGTCTGGGCCTGGGAGATTAGGAGTCTTTTTTATTTATTTATTTTTTTTAGACAGAGTCTCACTCTGCTGCCCAGGCTAGAGTGCCGTGGCATCAACCTAGCTCACAGCAACCTCACACTCCTGGGCTCAAGCGATCCTCCTGCCTCAGCCTCCCCAGTAGCTGGGACTACAGGCACGTGCCACCATGCCCGGGAGATTAGGAGTCTTAATGTGTCTGCTGCTCCCTTGATAAATAGATTCCTTTGTAAAGAGGAAACTGAGGTGTTGAGTGGAGACCCACTCCCCGCTGGCCACACAGGTAGATGTTTCCTGATTCTCCCCAGGCAAGAGGTTCCACTGCTTTCTTTTGTCTCTCCTCTGGTATTTGTTGCACTTTTTGTGAAAGAGATTCACTGGTCTCGAGACTGAGCTTGGTGGCCCTACTCACATGGCGTATGCTCCTGGCCTCGTACTATCATGGGATGGACCACACTCCTGTAACTGCCTCTTGTTTTTCTGCCCACTACACCGTAAGCTCCCCAGAGCAGGACATGTACGCAGCCTACCTCTACATGCCGACCACCCACACTGCCACCTGCTCAGAGTGGCATTCAATACCCATTCGTTCAATGGGCAGAGAAGCGGATTAATGGAGAAGGGTTGAATGAGTAGGTGTATCAACTGACTGATGGATGGAAAACAGAAAGAAAGTATGGTCACTACCCAGTAAGATCCAATTCTAATACTGTCTCTATCCTCTAATGAGCTGAATTAAGAATGAAGAGGTCTAGCCGGGCGTGGTGGCTCACGCCTATAATCCTAGCACTCTGGGAGGCCGAGGCAGGAGGATCGCTCAAGGTCAGGAGTTCGAAACCAGCCTGAGCAAGAGCAAGACCCCATCTCTACCAAAAATAGAAAGAAATTAATTGGCCAACTAAAAATATATATGGAAAAAATTAGCCGGGCGTGGTGGCGCATGCCTGTAGTCCCAGCTACTCGGGAGGCTGAGGCAGGAGGATCGCTTGAGCCCAGGAGTTTGAGGTTGCTGTGAGCGAGGCTGACGCCACGGCACTCACTATAGCCCATGCAGCAGAGTGAGACTCTGTCTCAAAAAAAAAAAAAAAGAATGAAGAGGTCTTGTCACTAGATTGGGTTAGGTTTCCTGTCAAGATCCAGTAGATACTACCCTCAGTGGATTAGGGCCCTACCTAACGGTACTTGGAAAGCCTGCTGGAGACACGTACCTCCCAAATGAATGGCGATTTGATTCCACTCATCGTTCAGGTTTTACATCTAGCTGAGGATCTGCTACTGGAACTTGGCCACTGCATAAGGCCGTGCAGTCAGGGCCCTGCCTGGCACCATTGGCACAGATGACAAACTCAATACTGCCCTTGAGAGTTGGGCAATGTGGTGGCTTTGATGGGATCTAAGACTAGGCAAATAATTGTATTAGGGAAGAAAGAATAAAAAAATGACACCTCTTCCCCCAAGAAAAGGAATATGTTTAATTACTTATTCCTTTTCCTCTAAGTCTTTATATTCTCTAGAGCTGTAAATAAGAGGCAGTATGAGCCAATGATTAAGAGTGAAATTCTAGAATGGCACAGCACGGACCTTAGCTGTGGTATCTTAAGTTAGTTAACCTTCTGGGCTTTGGTTTCCGTGAATGTAGAGAAGGAAAGCATCCGTATCATGGAATCATTGTGAGGGTTAAATGAGATACTATGCTGTTACAGAATAAAACCCAGCACATGGGAAGTATTCAATATATGTTAATAATCATTAATAAAATAACTTTAATATTCACCTAGAATCCCCTCAGCAGATACTTAGGATCCATTTAAAATCACTTTTCCCAACTTACTTTCTAAATATATTCACGGATGCACGTATGTGGCCACACTTACAGATGTGCACACATCCAGTCTCAGCAAAGCAATCGTGGTGGTTGCTACATGGGGGCTCTAGTGCCCAACTTGACAGTCCTGTTCCATAATCGTAAGGAGAGTCACTTAACTTTAGCAGCCTCGGTTTCCTCACCTGTCAATGAGGATAACAGTAGTAACTACTCTCTTCGTAAGATTTCCGCAAGTTTTAAATGAGAAACTATAATTAAAACACTTGGCATAAACTTGATATTCTGTGTTAGATATTTGTTTTAATAGACGCACAACACTATTCAGGCTGGTCTCTCTGGAACTTAATGAACGCAATTTATCAAGATACTAATAACAATCTCAATTCTAGGCTAAAAACACTGCTATAAACAAGGTGGGGGCAAGGACATAATACTCACCTATAGCTTTTTTTCTTGGTATGGGATGATTTTCCTTGTTTAATTTTTAAAAACATTTGGAAATAACTTCAAGTTTACAGAAAAGCCGAAAGGGTAAGAACAGCAAAAATAACACCAGATACCCTCTACCCAGGCCTACCTATTTACTAACATTTTAACCTGCTGGCTGGTCATTTGGTCGCATTTTTAACGCCTTCTAGCCATTTGAGAGTAAGTTGTACCCACCGTGGCCCTTTGTCTCCAAGTATTTTAGCATTTATTTCCTAAAATCAGGGATGTGCCATTGGCTAATTTTAAACACAATAGGAAAATATGTCATTGAATCTTCAAAAAGTCTACTTTATTCAAATCGTGGTAGAAATAACGCAACTGACGTTCTCTTGTTTAAATTTAAGGCAGCCCATTCCACACCATGACATTAGGTTAGCCAATCAGAGCGCAATCTGGGAAGTGTCCTTACTTAGAGCATGGCATAAATGCCCATGTTCCATCAGAGAGGCCAGAGCATGTCCTCGTACTTATTTTTTTAATTTTTTAATTTTTTTATTTTTTGAGACAGAGTCTCACTCTGCTGCCCGGGCTAGAGTGAGTGCCGTGGCGTCAGCCTAGCTCACAGCAACCTCAAACTCCTGGGCTCAAGCGATCCTCCTGCCTCAGCCTCCCGAGTAGCTGGGACTACAGGCATGCACCACCATGCCCGGCTCATTTTTTTTTGTATATATTTTTAGTTGTCCAATTAATTTCTTTCTATTTTTAGTAGAGACGGGGTCTCGCTCTTGCTCAGGCTGGTTTCGAACTCCTGACCTTGAGCGATCCGCCCGCCTCGGCCTCCCAGAGTGCTAGGATTACAGGCGTGAGCCACCACACCCGGCCACCTGTACTTATTTTTATTGAACACATTTGACACAAGGAGATTTTTTAAATATATATATATTGTATTTCATTCTCTTGACTTAAATGATTCTTGGAGTATAATTTACATACCATGCAATTAATACATTTTAAGTATACAATTAAATGATTATTAGTAAATTTACCGAGTTGCACAGCTATTCCCACAAATCAGTTTTAGAACATTTCCTTCCCTGTATTGAGACTTCAATAAAGTTGTTTTTTTAAAAAAAAAAAAAAAAAAGATTCTTGGGCAACTAAAATATGGTAAAATGTTCCCTTAAAATAAATAATAGATAGTAAGAATACCCTGAAAACTTCCATACACCTTCATAGATCGCTGTGGAAACTGCTTTATAATTGCAACAAATCTTGATGAAAAATGTCAGCTAAAATTATAAAGCAATTAAATAAATTAACATGTCTGGCAAATAGATACATTAATATCCAACACCCAGCCAAGGACTGATCCATATGTTATTAAGAGAAGACTCTTTTTAAAATTTAAAAATGTTAATTTTTAAAATAGTCTTTAAGGTGACTGCAGGCAGAAAAATAAACCAAGAGCTTAGACTCTGTCAGTGGGGTAAGAAGTGGGTTTGAATCTGAGTTCTATCCTTATGAAACTGTGTCCTCAGGCAAGCCACTGATCTAAGCTCTCCACACTCAAATGCCACACTCGTAATATGTGACACAGAATACAAGAATGACAGCACTGTGCCCCCTGGCTTCAGAGAGGGTTAAAAGACACAAAGATTGCAAATGATCTTAGCACAGCACCTGGTGCATACAGTAAGCACTCAATTAATGATAGACGTTACTATTAAGTGGTGAGGCCCAGTCTAACGTGTTTTCATAAGACGATTATAAATTACAGCAACTCTAATTAAACTTAATCTAAACTCCTATGGCTTTCCGTTTTTCTATACCCCTGAGAACCTCAGAATAAAGAACAGCAGCCGACCCATGTTTATTTGAATCTATTAACAGTCACACATAAATCAAGCCCAGTGTTATGAGCTTCTACGTTTGTAATTTTTTTTTCCCCATTTTTTCTCCAACACGACTCTATCCGTTCTGCAACTATACAACGGCAATCAGGGTTAACAACATACAATAAGAAATACAAAGGAAAAGAACATTGGGGAATTAGCTGATGCTGGGAGTACGCAGAAAATGTGCTGTTTCCAGCATGTTTATTATTGGCTAAATCATCCAATTATTAATCTTCACTATATTCTTGCCTAGCATTTGGTGTTAGGTGGTTACTCAACAAATGTTGGAAAATCATTTTTTTTAAACTTAACTGTTTAAAAAAAAAAAAACAAACCTATAAAAACAACAACAAAAAAGAATCTTTATATAAATAAGGCCCAAAGCCTAAAAGGGACTTGAAAAGAGAAAGAACAAGGCTGGGCTTGGAAAGTCATGTTAGAAAGGGAAGGGGCCTGGGTGCCATGGCTCATGCCTGTAATCCTAGCACTCTGGGAAGCTAAAGCAAGAGGTTTGCTTGAGGTCGTGAGTTTGAGACCAGCCTGGACAACATAGCAAGACCCTGACTCTACAAAAAATTTAAAAATTAGCCAAGCAGGGTGGCACGCACCTGTAGTCCCAGCTACTCAGGAGGCTGAGGCAGGAGGATCGCTTGAGCCCAGGAATTCGAGGCTGCAGTGAGTGAGCTATCATCAGGCTACAGTTCCCCAGCCTGGGTGACAGAGTGAGATCCTATCTCTACAAAACACACACACACACCAAAAAAGAAAAAAAGGGAAGGGATGGGGGCAAGGAAGGAGGAGGGTTGATCTAAACAGCAGGCCTATGAAGAGCCAGGCTCACGGCGGGGCGCACGCCTGCTTCTCCTACACACCAATAAACATGAGGAGGAAATGGAGCACCAGAGAGCCAACCAAACTGGTCAATGGAAAAGCCCGCTGGCCTCTCCGGTCCACCCTCCCTGGAAGCCCATCACACCTGAACGTTCTAGACTCGACATGGCACGCACCGGTGACACACCGAGGCAGAGAGTGAGGCCACCTGAACTGAGCTGAATGGACTCCGACAGGTGGCCTGAGGGTGACGGAACGACCTTCCTGACGGTGTCCTTTTCCATGACACGTGCCATTTTGCTAAAGCAAACAAATGTCCAAGAAAATGCAACAGTTTAAGACAGTGACTTGGGCATCTGTCAGATTAGAATCAACTCAACTCTGTAAGTCTACGAACTCGAGCCTGGCTAAGTCTCATTTTCCTCATTGGAAGATGGTCATAATAATTGCTTATACCGCAAAAGATTAAGAGGATTAAAGGAATAATATAAGTGTTTAACAGAGTTCCTGACACACTGGGGATACTTAATAAACAAAACTTGTTTTTTTTATTATTGTTATTAATTTTTAACTTTCAAAACATGGTATCGGGTGAGTTACTCAGCCTCTCTGCTCCCCTTTACATATAATGGCAGTGACACCCAGCACTGGCACCGTGCTACAGCTAACCAAATGAGACTTACCAGCACTTGGGCTCTCTGCCTGCACAGAATTTAGAACCTCTCAGTAGGATCTCGAAGCTTAAAAAAAAAAAATCAGTCTAGATAACCCCTGAGGAGGAGGACTGATAAAATACATAAAAGAAGGGGAAAAGAAATAAAAGGGTAAATAAGATAGAGTATCAATAGAATTCACTGACAAGGACCGGAATAAACAATGTCCTGTAACGAACAGTGTGACGCTTCACCAACCAAGATGTCACTTTTGTTACTGATCAAAGTTCCCTTGGAGGAAACAGTTTTGGGTATCTGTTAACAATGCACTTGTTATGACGATACATCTCTCCCAAATGAAACTTACCGACCCCTTCCTGGGCAGGTCTCGCGAGCACAACCTTCCCAGTAAGACCTGCCCGAATAAAGTCTCCTGCGTGGAGGGACAGGGAATGATGCTTCCCGGGGAGCAGGCAGAGCCCCGAGGAGAAGAGACAGCATCAGAATCAGCAACGTCCAGGTCCTTCTCATAAACCCACGGAGCAGAAAGCTTACCTCTCCCTGGCAAGAGGTAAACAGAGATCCCGCATTGCTGGAAGGGGCTCTTAAGACAGGCAAAGCGGTGTTTTGTTCCAGGTTGTCACAAATACAGGGTGTGCTGCTGGCATTTATCAGGTGAGCTCCAAGGACGCTAAAAGTTCTGCAATGAATGACAAGAGTCCAGAATAACAAAGAACCTTCCTGCATCCTTCACAACCTCTCCATACGCCACCAGACAGTGGCCTGGATGGAAACTTATTTATCAGTTATCTGATCCCAGACGCTCACTCCAAATTACATCTAAACAAAAAGCATTTTTTCCTAATGATTTTTTAATGTGGCACAAAACTTGCTTAGACTGTTACGTTGCTCTGGGAGACACAAATCACACCTCACCTCACACATGGCGAAATGGAACCTGTGTAGGGAAGGGACACGGTAAGCAGAGGGGACAATACCCCTGACACAGGCAGCCCTGCGTTTGAAGTGTTCTCTGTGTGTACGGCACCGTGCTAAATGTTATAAAAAGCATCAAAACAATTCAAAAGCTTAAGAGCTCATTGCAACCCATGACTCACCTTTGTTAGACCATCCCGTTGCATAGGGTGTCTGCAGTGGTACCACATTTAAAGTCACTTGTTAAAATACACAAATTACGTAGGATGCGGAACCCTACACCACGCTATGAACCATTCACTTCTTTGTTAGAAATACCATTCGATCCAGCAATAGCATTATTAGGCATCTACCCAAAAAAGCATAAGA